>JACCGJ010011267.1:0-23114 GCA_013407085.1 Atriophallophorus winterbourni | reverse complement strand
TATATATATATAATAATAATAAATTTGGGCACTAGGAAGTTCGACAGTTTTGTAGTTAGAAAAAGATGTCATGTATCGTCCCGGTATGATGGATAAATATTCGTTTGGATAAAAATCATGTTAGATAAACGGGATGTAGTGTGGAATTACTACGCATAAATATATCCAGTTTGTTCCTGAAAATCCTTTCACTAGATAATTGTACAACATCTGACGGTAGGGAATTCCACAAGAAACAAACGCGCACCGAATAGATGAACAGACGGCAGTTCCGGTGATAATGTGGAATATCAAATGCCAGTGGGTGAGTACGTGATTTCAATATTTTATAAGTTAGGATTAGATCAAATTGAACCCGTCTGCGATGCAGTGTACCCAAATTAAGATGAACCAGTCGATCCTTATGTGATAGGTTGCGGAGACAGCCAACCATTTTAGTTGCTCTGTGATAAATCTTCTCGAGCAGCTTGATGTCCTTTTGTAGCCATGGTGCCTAAGCTTGCACTCAGTAATTCATCACTGGGTTAATATACGCATTTATGGGCATGGGGAATTTTTCACTGGAAAAAATGTCCGAAAATACGCCGAAGCAAATCTAGCATGTGGCTAGCTCGGTTGTACACTGCTTCGCTTTGCATCCTATTTTTAAGTCTTCTACTAATCCATACGTCGAGGTCTTTTTTCTTTTTTTGTCCATTCCAGTTGTTTCGATCCAAGGTTGAATGATAATGGGAAATCTTTACCTATTTGCAAAATTTTACACTTTCGGAAGTTGAATGGAAGTTTGTTTCGCTCTGACCAGCTGTTCAATATATTCAAACAGCTTTGTAAGTGCAAACAGTCCACCCTTGACGTGATTCGTATCCAAAGTTTACAATCATCCGCAAAGAGAACCATTTTGGCTGTAACATGTTTCGGAACGCCGTTAATGTAGACCAAAAAGAGAACCTGACCAAGTACCGAAACTTGTGTGACATCGCTAGTGGCTTCGACTTCCCCAGACATCACACCATCGATACGTGCATTTGCTTTGCGATCAAGAAGGTAACTTCTCAGTCAGGTAAGAAGGCACCCATTAATACCAACCTCGTGCAGCTTGCTCAGGGATGTATAATGGTCCACGCGATCAAGCGCCTTTGCTATGTCCAAGTATCACGCATGCACGCAACCATCATCAACTAGTGCCTGCGTCCAGTCTTCCATTTTCTCCAGTAGGCTAGTCAAGCAAGAACGAAACTTCCGAAATATATTTTGCTCTCTGGACAACAAGTTTTGGGATTCGAAATGACTCACAATTCTTTCGCAAAATTCGCTCAATAACTTTTGAGATCACTGCAAGGAGTGTAACATGGCGGTAATTTGCCTGGTCAGAACGAGTTCCACCTTTGTATGATTCCTCACTTCCAGTCAGTCTGTACAACACCCTCCGTCAAAGAGTGATTAAATAAATCACAAAGTGGTTGGCACAATTGATTGCTGCATAACTTTAGGATTGTAGGTGTGATTCCGTCAGTTCCCGGGGACTTGTTGATGTTCAACCTGCGTAGGTGGTGCTGCACTATTTCAGAATTGATGCATATATCGCATACAGTCTCCGGCACAATTGATGCTGACAATTCCGATGATTGTAATGCATCCTTGGTGGTAAAAACTCGTGAATAAAAACTGGTGAGAGCGTTAGCGGTTACCGGTACAGAATCAGTTAGTCCGTTATCTGTCATGATCGGGAAAACACCGGGTTTCAGCTTCGTAGTGTTGTTAACAGTTCGATAAAGCAGTTTGAGATTTCGCTGCATTCTTACTGCCAGCTGAAGCCGGTGATTTGTTTCCTCCCGGATGAGATTTGTGACTTGATTCCGCAATTCCCGAAAATTTGCTCAGGTAAAATCGGTTCTGGCGACCCTGTGAATAGCGCATGCCAAATTTCGCTTTGTCAACCAGTTTCTAGTCCGACTGCGAATTCTGAAGTGGGGTTCTTGCTATCATGTTTCGGACATATCTAGAATTGAAATGTATCATGTTGATGATGTAATCTGTCAGGGTTGTGCAATGCGAGCCCGGATTACTGAAATTTATATTATGTTCATCAAAAGCCACATTGTTTCTAATCCGAGTCTCGTCTGACTGTAGAAGCCGTGGTTCATTAGGGGATTTTGGCGTAAAATGTTTGTGGTCACTCATTCTGTCATCCTTCGGGAGATTCCTTTGATTTGCTTACGAGTTGGCCCTAATTGATTCCATCATACCTTTCGTTAAAAAGGTTTTTTTCAGAGGTTGTGGCCCGTCATCTTTATAGTATGGTGACCGAGGAATTCTAAAAGTGTCCACCACGACTGACTCGTGAACTCCGATGCTGCTGGCAACGTAGAGCCACTGTTCCTAATTGTGATGCTGTATTTCACTTCCCGAAGCAGGGTTAGTGTGTTCGGGAACACAAAGAAGAACAACACTGCGTTAGTCAGATTTTTCCCATTGTTTAATTTACCTTTTCTCTCCCAACACAGAATACCAGCATGTATGCGACATTTAGTCTATGAACATGTACGGAGCAAGTAAGAGTTTAGAATAACGTCTTCCAGTAAACGCGGTTCGTCAAGATGAGGAGAATTGAGGTGCCGACTTAGGCGGGTTATTGCGTCAGCAGTATCGAGCACATATCCATCATTGAACACAGCTGGTACCATTGTTCAATGTCGTGAGTTGTTCTACTTGAGAAAAGTGTCCCGGATGTCTCCGGCACATTGGGGCAGATTACACTGCGATTCTTCAAATTTGTTTTTATATCAATATTATATTTGGAGGTAGAAGAATCCTGCTGATTGACAGTCAGTAAACACCCTTTCGACTTTTTAAGCTGACTAACATCTGAGTCGCAGCTAGCGTTCGCATCACTAAACTGTTCAGCCTACCGCAAATTCTTTTTAAGTAACGGAGCATCCTGTGGAGGTACGGGGTGTAGCGTTGTGTTTAGGTGGGTTTCATTTTTTAGTGAATTATTGTGAGCAATTACTTTCGACTTCAATATTTCCTCGAATTTTTGATAACAGTTCTGTAAGTATTTGATTCGATCTTCTAGGTTTCCTTATTGTGATACATTGGTCTCGGCGCCGTTTAACGGCTTTGTTCTACAGAAGCTACACACATAACAGACACCAGGAATTTCAGCATTATTAATAAAGTCTCCTGGTTGATACTTCACGTTACTGTGTGGACGTATTTTTCGTTGAAGAAAAACAAAAATCGAATTAACTAGTAGGTATAAAGTGAATAACAACTAATTGCCTTCGCATCAGATTTCCGCCCCATTCACCTTATTGACCGCCAATCGACCTTCCTTGGCAATTTCGACCGCCTCCGCATGTAGACGTTCACTATACGGTTTAATAACACGTCTCAATATTTTCACATCGTATAGATCAACGTTGTGGCCCGTATGTAAAACGTGATCCTCCAAGGTGGAATCACGAATAAGTGATTCATATTCATGCGGAGGCGGTCGAAATTGCCAAGGCAGGTCAATAAGGTAGATGGGGCAGAAATGTCCACCATCTGGCGCTCGGCACTGATGCGAAACTAAATAATTTTTATTCACCTTATACAGTGGTACCCGGGTACAACGAATCTCTGGGGGGGAGAGTAAAATGTTCGTTAAAAGCGGAATTCGTTGTAAGTAAAGCGCATTGTCAGACGTGATTTTGCCGCCGTTTTTCTGTACACGTGTAAACAAGTGAAGAATGTCTTACCTTCGTGTGTTTTTGCATGCGTGTAATCCATTTGAAGATTAGATGATGCCATAGCACACAGATCACAAAATTAAATCCAAGTTCATGTTAATAATAGTAAATTTATTCTAAAACGAAGTAGTAAAAACTTCTTGCACACACACTGACAGTCCAATCTCACGCTTTCATGAAGTAGCTGGCGATGCTCTTTTGTTTAAGTTTTGACTTCGACACCTCCTCGATCTCTCTCTCCACAAATTCAAGTTCTCCTTCGAAGTCTATTCTTTCTATCATAAAAATCTCCTGCAGAGATCAAGAGCACTCCTGGCATCTTTCACAGACGGAACTACCAGTCACAGATAATTCACGTGATTTTCTTGTGCGTGCGTGCGAGTCAGTTAGCACATTGTAGGCTAGGCTGCCTGTGTCTCGCCAAGCTGTGAGTGTCAGTTCTATTCTTAGCGCACTGCAGGCCACTCTTGAAAAAACGTTGTGTTAAAGGCAAGACAAAGCGAGTTCGTTGTATGTATAAACTTTATTGAACAAACATAGCTGTCGGGAACGTGTACAGTGTTCGTAAAAGGCGATATTCGTAAGGAACAGATTCGTTGTACGAATGTTTTAAATAGGCTTACAAAGAAGGAATTTATTTGGGAAATCATGGTGTGTTCGTTCAACCCAAGAATATGTTGTAAACGAGTTCTTTGTAGGTGGGTTCCACTGTACCTACTAGTTAATTAAATTTTTGTTTTTCTTCAAAAATAACTTAACCTTAGCCCCGTAAGTTTTGCACTTTTACGCATGTGGGCCGCTGTGTCAACTGACCTTGACCGTGTTCACTTGTATCAGATTGACGTGGATACACTATAGCAGGAAAATCGACAACTGATCCAGGTCATTCCCACAAGACGTAAAACACTGTAGGCGTACTACACTCAAATCTCGGTACTATGCCATCTCGTTACTATGCCACTCTCGCTACTATGCCACTTTTGCTCGGTCCCAACAAAATTCAATACAAAATAAATTTACTATGCCACTCCCTACTCTCGTTACTATGCCACTATTCTGTGACTATTTAAAAGTGCATTTTTGCGCATTTTACGCATATAGTCAGCCGGTTTCGAGGTCAAACACGCGATCTTTCTCCCTGACGCCAGCTACAACAAGCCAATCACCTCACGCACAACGACAAGCCTCTTTCCTACTCTTGCCTTAAGTATCAATAGATAGACCCACGAAAGCGCGCGTACAAACAGACACTCACAACAGTGACATCGTTATTTTTCAAACTATTCAGCCCATAATGTCAGCTCAAAAACGCAAGCGAACCGACTTTACGCTGAAGGAGAAGTTCGAGATCATCGATGCTGCGAAGAAGGAGCCGAATCAGTCCAAGTTGGCGAGGGAGATTAGCAAGAAATGGGGCGTCGAAGTTAAGAGAACCACCGTGAAGTGCATTCTCAGCAAGAAGGATGCAATTGAAGCTGCAATCAAAGCTGGAGTTCCATCGAAGCGCTTGAAGCTGACGCAGCCTCACGACCTAAAGTTTGAGGAGGGAGTGCCGATGTGGCTGAAGCAAGCAAGAGGACTGAATCTGCCTGTCAGCGGCGATCTGATTATGAAGAAGGCGATAAAACTGGCCGAGCTGATGCACATCCCAGACTTTATGGCGAGCGACGGTTGGTTAGACAGCTTCAAGAATCGCAATGGCGTCACGTTCAAGACAGTGCAAGGCGAAGCTAGAGCGGTGGATTCCCAATCCCTTATTGATCGGCAGCAGCAGGTTCTCCGACCCTTACTCAGGCAGTTCTCTGCGGATGAAGTCTTCAACCTGGACGAGACTGATGCAAGCGTGTTATCGGCTAGACAACGAGATGAACGAGATCCGACGAAAAAAGATGCGTCAGCCAAAGATTTCTGAGAGCTTTGGACTGATCAATTGAGCAAATAGATGATGGACTTGAGAAAATGAAGCCGTTTTTACAAAACCTCGTTACTATGCCACTCTCGCTACTATGCCACTCTTGCTCAGTCCCAACGGGTGGCATAGTACTGAGATTTGAGTGTATATATATATATATACACTCTAATCTCGGTACTATGCCACCTCGTTACTATGCCACTCTCGCTACTATGCCACTTTTGCTCGGTCCCAACAAAATTCAATACAAAATAAATTTACTATGCCACTCCCTACTCTCGTTACTATGCCACTATTCTGTGACTATTTAAAAGTGCATTTTTGCGCATTTTACGCATATAGTCAGCCGGTTTCAAGGTCAAACACGCGATGTTTCTCCCTGACGCCAGCTACAACAAGCCAATCACGCACAACGACAAGCCTCTTTCCTACTCTTGCTTTAAGTATCGATAGATAGACCCACGAAAGCGCGCGCACAAACAGACACTCACAACAGTGACATCGTTATTTTTCAAACTATTCAGCCCATAATGTCAGCTCAGAAACGCAAGCGAACCGACTTTACGCTGAAGGAGAAGTTCGAGATCATCGATGCTGCGAAGAAGGAGACGAATCAGTCCAAGTTGGCGAGGGAGATTAGCAAGAAATGGAGCGTCGAAGTTAAGAGAACCACCGTGAAGGGCATTCTCAGCAAGAAGGATGCAATTGAAGCTGCAATCAAAGCTGGAGTTCCATCGAAGCGCATGAAGCTGACGCAGCCTCACGACCCGAAGTTTGAGGAGGGAGTGCTGATGTGGCTGAAGCAAGCAAGAGGACTGAATCTGCCTGTCAGCGGCGATCTGATCAAGAGAAGGCGATAAAACTGGCCGAGCTGATGCACATCCCAGACTTTATGGCGAGCGACGGTTGGTTAGACAGCTTCAAGAATCGCAATGGCGTCACGTTCAAGACAGTGCAGGGCGAAGCTGGAGCGGTGGAGTCCCAATCCCTTATTGATTGGCAGCAGCAGGTTCTCCGGCCCTTACTCAGGCAGTTCTCTTCAGGTGATGTCTTCAACCTGGACGAGACTGATGCAAGCGTGTGATCGGCTAGACAACGAGATGAACGAGATCCGACGAAAGAAGTTGCGTCAGCCGACGATTTCTGAGAGCTTTGGACTGATCGATTGAGCAAATAAATGATGGACTTGAGAAAATGAAGCCGTTTTTACAAAACCTCGTTACTATGCCACTCTCGCTACTATGCCACTTTTGCTCGGTCCCAACGGGTGGCATAGTACTGAGATTTCAGTGTATAGGCTGTTTAGCGGTAAGGTCAAATAAGTGGCGGTGGGTTGACTACTACTTAATCATGTTCCCTGTCCTGGCTATCACCCTTGGTCTGACGAAGCTTCTGTATCAGAAGTGAAACCTTACCCAATAACTACTCTAACCGATTGCACTCAAATTTCTTTACACGATCGGTCCCAAACATATTCCAATCGATTGAAGACAAACCACGTTTGCTTAGGATCGCTTTTGCCAACGAAAGGGATATGGAAAATGTCTTACTCAATTCGTATTTACTCCGAGCACAAAGTGACTCACACCACCGTATATATGCTGACGTACCTTGGTAGAAAAGACAAAGAACACCGAATGGTCGGGATCAAGCAGTATCAATGAGTATTATTCTGCTCGACGTTACTGAAAATACAGGAGCCACAACGGTTTATGAAAAACAATCACGATCGTAAACAGTGGTCATTAATTGCCGAGACTATCGGCTTCACAAATTCTATAGTCGTCGACACATACTGAATACCTTGCTCGCCGAACTATCAAGGAAAATGCTCAAATCCACTTAAGATTACATTTTTGTTAAGTAGTATTGCAGATGCTGTCCGATCCGAACTAAAGCAATACAGAAAGAGATTACGTGATAACGTTAGATTGTGCAATCCCAGGGTCTTTGATGCTGTCAAATTTCAGTGTTCCATTGCCAAATCATCCGAGAGTGACAAAAAGTCGCCAGCGAAAATACCTCAACCTGTTTCAAACAAAACGACAAAAAACGACGGTGTTAAACGACTGGACCCAAGCGGTTGAAGTAGGAGCTAGCATTCACGCTTGCTCTCTGGATATGTTTAAAGCCTTTGAAGTAATTTGTCAATTTCTACTTCTACAAAAGCTGGAGCATATGGATATCAGCGGAAAGCTACTCGTATGGCTTGAAAGTTACCTCAGTGGTCGCAAGGCGTTCGTTCGAATCAACAATCACGGGATATTGATGAATCTAGTGGCGTATCGCAAGGTTCCATCTTCGAACCAGTACTTTTCTTGTTTTACATCAAGGACCTACCGGAGACGCTCTCATGTAAGTTGATTCTCTTTGCTGACAATATAAAAATTTGGACGCGGATAAAATCAACTGCGGACTATGCACAGATGCAAAGTGCTTTCGATGCTCACCATTAGTGGTCAGTTTGGAATAAGCTGCCATTCAATTTCCAAAAATGCGAGGTGATGCAAATTGGTAAGCCATTCAATTACCAATATCACTTTGGGCAGACGATTATGAGGTGGACCGAGTCGGAAATGGATCATAGTGTCTGGGTATTAGGCAGCCAGAAGAACAGCGTGCATTGTGAGATCATATAAATGCGTGCTTCCAAGTTTCTAGGTATGCTGCGACGGATTTTCAGAACATAAACGCCTTGAAGGTTGCTCACCATCATGAAAGCCTACTTAATTCAAACCATTAGAAGCTTGGAATCCGTGGTGAAAAGGATAGAGTATTGCTTGATAATATATGTGCAACTGTGGAACAGTTTACCTACTCATGTGGTACAATCTGGAACTGTTGAAGTTTTCACAAAATCACTAGATATCCACATGGAAAAGTATGTTTTTTTATGTTTGACAATAATCTAACAATATTTTGATATTTTTACCATTTGACCCGATGTACATTTTTGTGGGTCTTGTAAAGCATAGCTTTTTACCTGCATATAATCTATGAATAATCTATGAATGAATAATAGATTATTACATGCATCATCCTTTAAAACAATCTTTCGGAATTATGCGAGTCACCACGTACACGCAGCCACTCCGCGTTACTAAAAATTCCCGTTCCCGTATCAGCTGTCGCGAATTTTCATTATGTATCTGCCTGTTTCCTTTGAAATGCGCTCCGCGAAATGATTGTCATCGCTCCCGGCGTCGAAACTTTCATTCGAAATTTGGACACTTATTTGGTGCATAATGATTTATCGACACCTGCGTATTGAATCACCTTAAGTATTAAACTGGACTAAACTTGACATTAAATACTTAATTTTATTCCTTCTGCATGAACGAATATTTACTATTATATGGAAATTGTGCTTTTTGTTACTCTAAATTCTTGAATCCTGAATCTCAATGTGTCATCTAAAAGAATTTCCAGACCTCACGAAAAAAGCTTTTACCATTTGTCCCCAGTCAGTTGGCGTAACCGAAACGGGTTCGGAATAACAAAGAAGGAAGAGGGAGCACGTTACCGTTTGTATAGGAATTTGTGTTTCAAATCGTTCCGCACACATGACTTCAACCAATGATCACTTGGCATACTCCTAAAAACAAATTGCTCAACCAAAATTCACATGAACGAACGCAAAATGAGTTCGTCAGTATACGCAAGAGAATTCATCGAAGTTTGCTTACTTTTCGTATAGCTCATATAAACCAGTGAATAATGCCCCAAGAATAATCTGTGTTTAGTATTTATAAGTAAGTATATTGCTTTTGTTGACCACGTTTATTACACCAATATTTCTCAAACCAGAATTTTTAACAGCAATCAGAATCAATTATCGATCGTAATTTGTCATCTATTCCTCGCTTGACTCCGTATCGTCATTTGATTCATGTTCGTTCTCTGCTTGTGAAGATTCCTCGTTTGCGTTTGGTGAAAATTGTTGTTCATTCCCAGGTGGTGCATAGCTGTTTTGATCCTCGTAGGGACTGTTTGCTTCTTCGTCTGACTGTTCAGTCTGAAAGTCTTGTTCGTAATTTGGCGGAGCTGATTCTTCCGGCGGAGGTTTAGGATAGTGAGCAGGTTGGAGTGGATGTGGTTTTACCGCTTCAGGAAAAAGATGATGCTGTGGCTTTTGTTGCGGTTTGTACCCTCCCAAGTTATCGATCACTTGCTGTAAAATATAAGCGACCGGTTTCGGGGTTTCGGGATAATGTGCCAAGATATTTGTTTGTGACGGACCGTACCTTCCGTGTCCTGTCCACTGTAAAGAATGTGGTCCTCCTCGCGACGGAATTACAAATAATTCAACAATAGATACGAACCCAAGCAGGATGAAATTGATCACTATTAGCTTCATTGTGAATCTGAAAAATAATGATATTTTACGAAAAGCATAACCTTAACAGCGATGCAAGGACAAATTAAAGATCAATTAATCATCTCTATATTCATTTACAAGACTTTAGCGAGTGGCTAACCTGTCGATCTTCAATGAAATCTTACACTTGAAATTATTTCTATTTCAGTCTCTGTTATCAACTTAAAATGGTCGTTCAGTCAGAAGTATACGACGAGGAAAGAATAGAAGGATAAAATAGCTTCATTTGTTTGAACAAATTTTTGGCATATAATAATTCAGAATACAATGTGCGAACAGAAGATCAAATTGATAGTTTTATGGAAAGCTTTGGATTGCCACTCAAATGTTAAAATCCGAAAAAGCTTCAAATTCGTCTACTTTGGACATCAAACGTTGTGATTGTGATTGACGAAATTTCAGCCTGCAAGATGTTTTCCAATCGTGCTTCTTTCTCCAACCGACGCAATAAAAACTCCAATTTCTAAAATATAAAAAAGTGCATCGCCTTTGAAGCGTCCGGGGCGCAGAATATCGTTGGTTTATAAAGAAACTTGTTTCAAAAATTTAACAACATAACGGTTACTTGATGTTAGAAAACTAACAAATGTGTGGAAAAATTAGTTTTAAGCCCGGCTGATTTAAAGGCCGCTCCAAGGCATCGAGCCAAGGTGCAACACCTACAGTTGTTCCCGGTGATTAGATCTTTCGAGATTACCATTGAGGTGAATTTTGTAATTGGAAACAATTTAAATAGTCTACCACACATTTGGTGATCAGGTTGCCTGCACTGAGATCCTCCAGGTCAGCACACATGATTCCGATCACGCGCACACTGATTGCCCTAGCGCACCCCGGGGATGTCAACCACCACTGGATGTCCATTCTAAATGATTAAAATAAGTGGTGCCGTTTGATATTTCCTCTGAATGCCGAACAAGTCAATGGTTTGACTATGTCGGTGAACACAATGATATGCGGCTTACAAGGGCAACCCTTTGCCATTTATAGAGAAGAAGAAATGAGTCGTGTTGTTCCTAGCATAAAACCGAAAAGCTCATCATTCGATTGTTGATTACACCCCGCTAAGCGATACGAAATCGAATATGCAGACATTCCGTGGCTTTTAATATACAACATTTTCAGCTGGATTGTCCTTATAACTTAGTCAACTTTAGGATCTTAGTGTTAACTGATTGGTAAACGCTCGATATTTTCAACTGCATGCGGTAAAACCCTACAGTAGATAGAGGGGAAGTGCTCGACCAGTTTTTACATCTGCTGGGCTGAATGATAATCGGGTTACCAGATATTAAATTAATGGTAGCTGTTTGAAGTTTGTTTCGACCAATAGCTCGTTGTATCCTATCATGTGTACCATAAAATTTGACAGTATTTGTAGCTTTTTGATACCGAGGCTACTTTCATTCCATTAGTCATTAGCACATCGCATAGCAGTCTGCTGGACGTTATCTCTAGCCACTCTAATAAGTTTTGAGTTTTCATTCGTTGCCAATCAGAACTCAAAACTCAGAAAGTTTTATGGTAGAAAAAACAGTAAGCTTAACAATAATCATAGGATGACGAGGTGTATTGAGAAAAATGTAAAATCTTTCAAAAAATCAATAGGGACAGTCACATATCGCTTGATTCGTCATATATTTGGCGAGTTTCGAAGCTATCTATCGTCGCAAGTGCCGTGCGGTCGCATTATTTTGAGCTCCTGATTATCATGATATACTGTTCTTACACTTACACGTACTTGGATATATTATACCTTGTTGGAGTATCCCACCGAAGTCAGCTTTCTTGATATACCACTCTCGTAGCGGTATTTGATAATACGAGCGAATTCGGATTTCTCGTGATTTTTGTTTAAAGCCAGATTTTCATTAATAAGTAGTATATGAGATTCGAAAAGCAGGACGGAAGCACACGACCGGTTTCACGGTTATTGCCGCTCATCAGTTATGCGTATCCGTGACCTGACATTCGAACGCCGTTCTGACTTTGTGCTAAACCCATTTATTTGCGAATTCGAGGATAAATCCTCATTTGCAAATTGAAATTTATCTTTCATGTGGGGACTAATCTAAGTCCCACAGTTGGTGCAATGTAGCGCCATTAACTGTTTGGAATATTTTTGCAACATTCCAATAACAACATGATTGTAGTTTTTGTTTAAAGCCAAATTTTTATTAATAAGTAGTATATGATCGGGTTAGGCACACCTTGCGGAAACCTTATGCTGACATCACGCGTCATGCTCTGGTATGGAACCCAATCGGGAAGAGACGGGTCGGACGCCCAAGGCTATCTTGGAAGTGCTCGTGTGAAGAGGAAATCCGCAAGTGTGGACTTAACTGGAACGACATCAAACTAGCTGCCATGGACAGACCAAACTGGAGACAAGTTGCCGAAGCCCTATGTTCCTCCAGGAACTCAAGGGATTAAGTCAAGTAAGTCATATGATTTCGTGATTTTCCCATATTGGATCTACGCGTGGAACCCTGTTAATACTCTGCAAGTTCTCAAATGGATTAACATAATCGGAAAGAACTTATTCATCGCCATCAACTGGTTATATGTTCAACATCGTGCGATCAACTACCGAAGCGTATCGTCAGATTCAATTCTAATTTTCCTCTTATTCGTGATCACCGCATTTTGTCGCGCTCACGATATTCATCATCGATCACTTGACAGAACCACCGCTTGTGCAAAATCCCCTGAAAAGTGCTGCTCACAACCCTGACCGAATGATCCCCAAAACCGCATCTGGCTGTGTACGGTTTGCCAAAATTTGGTAAGTCCTAAGCCAAGGTCTTTCACGTGGTACGCATGTTTGATGAAAGTGCATGCAAAATGCGACAAATCGCTGACCTCGGCTTTGTTAGCGATTATTAATGGGGATAATTGTCTCGGTGTTTGTTACGTTTGCCAGGTTTGCAAGGCCAAACAAACAGCGTCATCCTCGCAGGTGAAGACCACTGAGTATGACCAAAGTAATGTGTTGCTCACATCACCCGCACTTACACATCACTACCGGTTTCTGGATGTTTGCATCATCAGATGGAGATGGTAAGATTAGGTTAAGTGAGCCTTGAAACAGTGCATAAGTGGTAAACAAAGTTAGACTTGGATGCCACTGTTACATAGGGTTCGCACAACGAACCACGATGTTCAAACACAGAATCACAAAGTGATTCTTGGTCAAGCACTCAAGACGCTTAAGGATGACCAAAGTAATGTGTTGCTCACATCTCCCGCACTGAGTACGAATTTGATACGCATCTAAACGGATTGGAATCCAGTATACAAAAACTAAATGAATGTTAAATAAACTTCATAAAAGCACTATCGTTACCCTACTTAGAGGTTACTGCCAAAGAGCCAATAGAAAATCCATTGTACTCGAACAGGCCAACATTTGACTAGATAACCTCGCAGATGTTGACAAAAACGAGTAAATATTCGCCGGGATCAGTGACTCCTCGATTCAAGATGGAAGATTCAAGAATTTATGGTATTATATATATACACTCAAATCTCGGTACTATGCCACTCTCGGTACTATGCCACTTTTGCTAGGTCCCGACAAAATTCAATACAAAATTAATTTACTATGCCACTCCCTACTCTCGTTACTATGCCATTATTCTGTGACTATTTAAAAGTGCATTTTTGCGCATTTTACGCATATAGTCAGCCGGTTTCGAGGTCAAACACGCGATCTTTCTCCCTGACGCCAGCTACAACAAGCCAATCACCTCACGCACAACGACAAGCCTCTTTCCTACTCTTGCTTTAAGTATCAATAGATAGACCCACGAAAGCGCGCGTACAAACAGACACTCACAACAGTGACATCGTTATTTTTCAAACTATTCAGCCCATAATGTCAGCTCAAAAACGCAAGCGAACCGACTTTACGCTGAAGGAGAAGTTCGAGATCATCGATGCTGCGAAGAAGGAGCCGAATCAGTCCAAGTTGGCGAGGGAGATTAGCAAGAAATGGGGCGTCGAAGTTAAAAGAACCACCGTGAAGTGCATTCTCAGCAAGAAGGATGCAATTGAAGCTGCAATCGAAGCTGGAGTTCCATCGAAGCACTTGAAGCTGACGCAGCCTCACGACCTAAGTTTTGAGGAGGGAGTGCTGATGTGGCTGAAGCAAGCAAGAGGACTGAATCTGCCTTTCAGCGGCGATCTGATCAAGGAGAAGGCGATAAAACTGGCTGAGCTGATGCACATCCCAGACTTCATGGCGAGTTAGTTAGACAGCTTCAAGAAGCGCAATGGCGTCACGTTCAAGACAGTGCAGGGCGAAGCTGGAGCGGTGGATTCCCAATCCCTTATTGATCGGCAGCAGCAGGTTCTCCGGCCCTTACTCAGGCAGTTCTCTGCGGATGAAGTCTTCAACCTGGACGAGACTGATGCAAGCGTGTGATCGGCTAGACAACGAGATGAACGAGATCCGACGAAAGAAGATGCGTCAGCCGACGATTTCTGAGAGCTTTGTACTGATCGATTGAGCAAATAAATGATGGACTTGAGAAAATAAAGCCGTTTTTACAAAACCTCGTTACTATGCCACTCTCGCTATATATATATATATAATTATATATGAATATATATAATAATATATATATAGATATATAATACAATATATAATTGTCCGCGATACGATTCAACTGTGGGGTTTTTACGATACAGAGAGGGCACTAGGAAGTTCGACAGTTTTGTAGTTAGAAAAAGATGTCATGTATCGTCCCGGTATGATGGATAAATATTCGTTTGGATAAAAATCATGTTAGATAAACGGGATGTAGTGTGGAATTACTACGCATAAATATATCCAGTTTGTTCCTGAAAATCCTTTCACTAGATAATTGTACAACATCTGACGGTAGGGAATTCCACAAGAAACAAACGCGCACCGAATAGATGAACAGACGGCAGTTCCGGTGATAATGTGGAATATCAAATGCCAGTGGGTGAGTACGTGATTTCAATATTTTATAAGTTAGGATTAGATCAAATTGAACCCGTCTGCGATGCAGTGTACCCAAATTAAGATGAACCAGTCGATCCTTATGTGATAGGTTGCGGAGACAGCCAACCATTTTAGTTGCTCTGTGATAAATCTTCTCGAGCAGCTTGATGTCCTTTTGTAGCCATGGTGCCTAAGCTTGCACTCGGTAATTCATCACTGGGTTAATATACGTATTTATGGGTATGGGGAATTTTTCACTGGAAAAAATGTCCGAAAATACACCGAAGCAAATCTAGCATGTGGCTAGCTCGGTTGTACACTGCTTCGCTTTGCATCCTATTTTTAAGTCTTCTACTAATCCATACGTCGAGGTCTTTTTTCTTTTTTTGTCCATTCCAGTTGTTTCGATCCAAGGTTGAATGATAATGGGAAATCTTTACCTATTTGCAAAATTTTACACTTTCGGAAGTTGAATGGAAGTTTGTTTCGCTCTGACCAGCTGTTCAATATATTCAAACAGCTTTGTAAGTGCAAACAGTCCACCCTTGACGTGATTCGTATCCAAAGTTTACAATCATCCGCAAAGAGAACCATTTTGGCTGTAACATGTTTCGGAACGCCGTTAATGTAGACCAAAAAGAGAACCTGACCAAGTACCGAAACTTGTGTGACATCGCTAGTGGCTTCGACTTCCCCAGACATCACACCATCGATACGTGCATTTGCTTTGCGATCAAGAAGGTAACTTCTCAGTCAGGTAAGAAGGCACCCATTAATACCAACCTCGTGCAGCTTGCTCAGGGATGTATAATGGTCCACGCGATCAAGCGCCTTTGCTATGTCCAAGTATCACGCATGCACGCAACCATCATCAACTAGTGCCTGCGTCCAGTCTTCCATTTTCTCCAGTAGGCTAGTCAAGCAAGAACGAGACTTACGAAATATATTTTGCTCTCTGGACAACAAGTTTTGGGATTCGAAATGACTCACAATTCATTCGCAAAATTCGCTCAATAACTTTTGAGATCACTGCAAGGAGTGTAACAGGGTGGTAATTTGCCGGGTCAGAACGAGTTCCACCTTTGTTATGATTCTTCTCTTCCAGTCAGTCTGTACAACCTCCTCCCTCAAAGAGTGATTAAATAAATCACAAAGTGGTTCGCACAATTGATTGCCGCATAACTTTAGGATTGTAGGTGTGATTCCGTCAGTTCCCGGGGACTTGTTGATGTTCAACCTGCGTAGGTGGTGCTGCACTATTTCAGAATTGATGCATATATCGCATACAGTCTCCGGCACAATTGATGCTGACAATTCCGATGATTGTAATGCATCCTTGGTGGTAAAAACTCGTGAATAAAAACTGGTGAGAGCGTTAGCGGTTACCGGTACAGAATCAGTTAGTCCGTTATCTGTCATGATCGGGAAAACACCGGGTTTCAGCTTCGTAGTGTTGTTAACAGTTCGATAAAGCAGTTTGAGATTTCGCTGCATTCTTACTGCCAGCTGAAGCCGGTGATTTGTTTCCTCCCGGATGAGATTTGTGACTTGATTCCGCAATTCCCGAAAATTTGCTCAGGTAAAATCGGTTCTGGCGACCCAGTGAATAGCACATGCCAAATTTCGCTTTGTTAACCAGTTTCTAGTCCGACTGCGAATTCTGAAGTGGGGTTCTTGCTATCATGTTTCGGACATATTTAGAATTGAAATGTATCATGTTGATTATGTAATCTGTCAGGGTTGTGCAATGCGAGCCCGGATTACTGAAATTTATATTATGTTCATCAAAAGCCACATTGTTTCTAATCCGAGTCTCGTCTGGCTGTAGAAGCCGTGGTTCATTAAGGGGTTTCGGTGTAAAATGTCTGTGGTCACTCATTCTGTCATCCTTCGGGAGATTCCTATGATTTGCTTACAAGTTGGCCGTAATTGATTCCATCATACCTTTCGTTAAAAATGTTTGTTTCAGAGGTTGTGGCCCGTCACCTTTATATTTTGGTGACCGAGGTATTCTAAAAGTGTCCACCACGACTGACTCGTGAACTCCGATGCTGCTGGCAACGTAGAGCCACTGTTCGTAATCGTGGTGCTGTATTTCACTTCCCCAAGCAGTGTTAGTGTGTCGGGAACACCAAGAAGAACAACACTGCGTTGGTCAGATTTTTTCCCATTGTTTAATTTACCTTTTCTCTCCCAACACAGAATACTAGCATGTATGCGACATTTAGTCTGTGAACATGTACGGAGCAAGTAAGAGTTTAGAAGAACGTTTTCCATCTCATTTTGGCTTTTGAGATTTATTCTCAGTAAACGCGGTTCGTCAAGCTGAGGAGAATTGAGGTGCCGACTTAGGTGGGTTATTGCGTCAGCAGTATCGAGCACATATCCATCATTGAACACATCTGGTACCATTGTTCAATGTCATGAGTTGTTCTACTTGAGAAAGTTGTCCCGGATGTCTCCGCCACATTGGTGCAGATTACACTGCGATTCTTCAAATTTGTTTTTATTTCACTATTATATTTGGAGGTAGAAGAATTCTGCTGATGGACAGTCAGTAGACACCCTTTCGACTTTTGAAGCTGACTAACATCTGAGTCACCGCTAGCGTCCGCATCACTAAACTGTTCAGCCTCTCGCAAATTCTCTTTAATTAACGGAGCTTCTTGTGAAGGTACGGGATCTTCTTCTTCTTTCTTCTTTTTCTTTTGTGCGGCTGGCTCCACGGGTGGATTAGCCGGCTTCATTGATGTCTCAGATCGTACCAGCGACGCACGTCGATCGGAGGCGAGATCGTTGCAGATCGTGATCCAGTCTCGTTCCCACCTGCGAACTCCGTAGACGGTACGCAGACCCAGGGTGTCTACATCCTCTTTCACAGTTGACAGCCAGGTTTTCACTTGACCACCTTGCCGCCGACGCCAGGTGCGAACGGGTTTGGGGTCGAGGACGAGTTTTGGAAGTGCTGTGTCTGTCTTTCGGAGGACGTGGCCAAACCATTGCAGCCTTCGCCGTTGTATGTGAGCGGAAAGTGGAGATAGTCCGCTGCAACGCTCTCGTACGGCTGCGTTAGATACTCGGTCAGTATATCGGATGCCCAAGATTACCCTAGGCACCAATGGTCGAACACTTCTAATGTGCGTACATCCTGTGACCTTAAAGGCCATGTCTCGCATCCATAAAGCAGTACAGGGCGGATCGCTGCTTGATAAACACGCGTCTTAGTTTTTAGGCTGATCCCGGGCTTGCGCCAAAGGGTGCCTTTCAACTGCAAAAACGCATTACGAGCACGATCGACCCTTAACTTCACTTCATCTTTCGCCTGACCATTGGGCAATATACTTGAGCCGAGGTATTTAAAGACTGGAACGTATTCGATCGGACAACCCTGGACGCGAAGTGGCTGGATGCCTTGGTGTGTCGGAATAAAAAAAATGCCTTGGTCTTAGCCGCGTTTATCTCAAGACCGACTTTCGCGGCAGTGGCACTAATGCGGTCTAAAACGCTTTGCAGCATTTCGGTATTGTCGCCCAGAACGACTATATCGTCAGCGTAGTCAAGGTCGGAAATCCATAGATCCGTTGAAATTTGCACCCCTTGATACCCTGTTAACGCCTGGTTCATTATCCAGTCTACGACATAGTTAAACATAACCGGCGATAACGGGCAACCTTGCCTGACTCCTGTGTGCAAGTTAAATTCACGCGATTCTTCACCGTAGACACGAACCCGTGCCCTTGTAGAGCTGTAATAGGCTCTGATTAGGTTGACGAGCTTTAATGGAACCCCATCCGATAGCATGATGTCCCATAAACAACCACGGTCTACGGAGTCGAAGGCGGCGCGGAAGTCAATAAAGCAAGCTATCGTTTGCTGTTGATACCGTGCATGGTGCTCGAGGATCCTGCGCAAAGTAAATATTTGATCTACGCAACCCATCCCAGGGCGAAATCCACCTTGGTTAACTCTGGTGCGCAGATTTCTTTCGGCGGAGAACCGATTAAGCAGTAGCGTTGCAAACACTTTAGCAGCGGTGTCGATTAGACTTATTCCGCGGTAATTGGAGCACACAGATTTATCTCCACGTTTCGGCAGTGGTAGAATGATAGACATCCCCCAGTCTGATGGGAAAACTTCCGTCTCCCAGATCGAACAAAACAGCCGATGTAGCGGAGATAATAATACGTCGGCACAGGCTCTAATAAGTTCAACGGAAGTTCCGTCCTCACCTGGCGATTTACCATTCTGCATTCGTCGTAAAACACTTGATATCTCGTATTCTGATGGTGCCTCGCAGTTGACCGGATATTCACAGCTATTTATCGGGGAAGTGAATACTGCATTGATAGATGACGGGCGGTTCAGTAGCTGACTGAAGTGCTCAACCCACCTATCTATCTTTTGATGAAGGTCAAATATCATCTGTCCTGACGAATCTCGAAGGTTCGTACAAAAACCACCGCTTCCAGATGCTCTGCGAATCAGGCGAAACAGTCGTCCAAAGTCTCCTATACTTGCTGCGGCTTCCATTTCGGATGCGGTTTCCGCCCAATATAGCTGACGATCCTTGCGGGCTGATCGTGTAGCAGCTCTCCTAAGGAGGCGATAATCAGATGCACCATGCATTCGGGCGTCTCTTGCCCGGGCAAAGAGCTCGATGGTGTTCTGAGAAGTCCAATCTCGTCGGCGACGAGAGGCGGTGCCTAGGGTTTTTAGTGCTGCAGTCTGAGTAGCGGTCTTCAGTCTGGACCATTGTTGTTCGACTAATGCATCACTCCCATCCAACCGCTCAGCGATATCGTCAATGAGCTTCTTACGTTGGGCCGGGTTTCCCAAGGCTTCCAAGTTTAAGCGCTTCCTAGGAGTTTTCCTTTGGCGGTGTAGCAGGCGAAGTCGGAGCTTTGCGCGAACAAGTGTGTGATCGGTGCCTGCTGCGTTCCCTGTTTCGGCTCCACGATAAGACCTACAGTCGAGCACCGAAGACATCCAACGTGCGCGAATTAGAACATAATCGATCTGGTTCGCCGTTCTACCATCGTTCGAGTACCATGTGACCAAGTGTTTTTTAGGGTGCTGGAATTTAGTGTTACAGACGCATAGGTGATTGTAGGCTGCAAACTCGATCAGTCGATCGCCATTCGCGCAGCGCTGCCCTAGGCCAAATTTTCCCAGGATTCGGTTTGTTGCGGAATCTGCTGATCCTGTACGAGCATTCCAGTCACCAGCCACAACCAGTACGTCGTTTCCAGCAACTCGATCGACTACGAATTGAAGTTGGTTATAAAAATCGTCTTTTGTAGTTTGGTCGGCTGATAGGGTTGGGGCATACACCGAAACGACTGTTATATTCAAAGGGTGACCCCTCAGCCGGACCACCGAAATTCTCGGGGATATAGGCATCCATGACATGAGTGCTTGTTTAGCATGGTCGCTGAGCGCTATCGCTACTCCATGCTGACCAGATCCATCCTCGGGCCCACTATAAAAAAGCCAATAATTACGATCGACTCCGGGGACCTTGATCGATTTGGATCCGTGTCCGGGAAGGCTGACCTCGGAAAGACAAGCAACATCTACTTGGTAGTCGAATAAAAAGCGCATCGTGATTGCTTGACTACCAACGTCACGCAGTGTCCGTACGTTCCAACATCCCAAATAAAAGACCTTACGGATATTTATGGCCCCAGCTAGCTTACTTTTCACCCTAGCCGCTGGGAGAGCCAAGGGCGCGCCGCGTCTCGGGAACGCCGTAGCAGAGAGCTGAGATATACGTTGAGACATCGTCATGAAGTTTCTTGGGGATAGTGTACAAGCACCACTCGGTGTTTGTTCGAGTACACCTCTCTAGCCTTTGCACAGCCAAGTGCAACCTACAAGGCAGCAGGGAGCTGGCAGATAAACGCGCTGTGCGCCAGTTATCTACCTACGGGGCTTCTCTCCGGATTTTTCCTCGGGGTTTTCTCCCGAAGCCTTTCCCGCAATCGGGTCACCCACAAGGCAATGGGGGTTTGGAGTCAGGGTTTTCCTTCCCCTAGATGGATTGCCAGTAGCTGACGAGCTCCATCTGCCCGGAGCTAACTGGTTTTATGGCGCCAGTCACCCGCCTTCGCCCCTTCTCCTGTCAGTAAGAGCAGTTCCGCCGGGCTTGTGAAAGCCACTGGTGCAGGCCAGGAGTTGGACTTGGTTGTCAGAGGCTATTTGAGACGCACGCCACGTGGGAGCATTTTATAGATAGTAGGCGGCTCATTCCTACTACCACCCCCGGCTGTGACACAGGGGTGTAGCGTTGGGTTTAGGTGGGTTTCATTTTTGAGCAATTACTATCGACTTCAATGTTTTTTCGAATTTTTGAGGACAGTTCTCTAAGTATTTGATTCGATCTTCTAGGTTTCCTGATTGTGATACATTGGTCTCGGCGCCGTTTAACGGCTTTGTTCTACGGACGCTGCACACATAACAGACACCGGGAATTTCAGCATTATTAATAAAGTCTCCCGCCTTAATACTTGACGTTACTCTGCGGACGTATTTTTCGTTGAAGAAAAACAAAAATCGAATTAACTAGTATGTATAAGGTGAATAACAACTATTTACCTTCGTATTATATCGGACCTGCTGTGCGGACGTATATATTTGTGCTCTCATACTTTTGGATTTATTTCCTCACATTTTAGCCTGAACTAGACGGTTCATATATCATTGAACTCGTCTCAATTTGCTCTTTCGGAATATACCCATTTCAACTTCGAGCAAGGTGAATTCTTGAAAATTCAAATTTTCAAGTTTTAATCCAATTTTACCGGCGCGTGCAATATCCTTGGCGATTCAGAATATTGTTCCTGTTCGAATACTATTGAGAGGATCGCATCATTTCGAATTGACTGATAGTTTTTTCAACACTATCAGATCGAAACTCGTTCAACCGCATCACTTTTATCCAACTCGTTCGTATTTTACCGCTTGGATCTCATCACCAGTACCTACCGATCGATAAACAACTGCACCGCTAAGTGCACTGACTCATCACTCGTTGGATTGTAACAATGACGCGAAGGATGACGTCGATGACCCAGATAAAGAAGGCAGCACGTGATGCGTGTCAAATTTGTAACAAAGGGGTAAGCGCCAAATCCAACGTTGTTAAATGTTTTGGCTGTTTGTGTAAAATACATACTAAATGTGATAAATCCCTAACGAAAAAAGTGATATCTTTTATTAACAACGTTGATTTACCCGGTGTTTGCTACGTATGTAGTGCATGTGGAAGGAAACAGCCTATCGATACGACTACAAATCCTCCCCACGAGGCAAAGCTGGAATCTCGAATAGAGATTTTGGAAAATTGCTATCGAAAACTTAAGGAAACATTTAAACCGCTTTTGGTAGATACACTTGCCAACGCAATTCGACCCGAAATTAATGTTGCTCACGACAAAAAGGGAAAGGAAATTACACCAATAGCTGCTCCCTTAACTGAATGTGTTGATAGCTCATCCGAAAGTAATAAAGATGGACCTACTGAACCCTGTTTACCTAGGTCCACATCTGGTAAAATTGTGAACACTTTGTCCAGGACTTCCCGTCGTCTAGTTGGTAGATCCGAGCCCCCCCCCCAAAAAAAAGCAATGTTACCGCTCATTCTACTAAGACAGATATCGCTCTCAGTGTAATCTGCACAAATATCCCGGAATCGACAGATTCACTTTTTTCAGCAAGAAAAGCACATGAGCTCAATGAATGGACTAAGCTCTGTGCACACATGGGCTTGAAAGCTTTGGTACCTACATCGATGACGCGCTTAACCCGGCATAAAGACTCCCCTCACGTAGACCGGCCGCGCCTATTAAGGGTGACATTGCGAACTAAATCTGAAATGGAAGAAGTCATCCTCACTGCGTATCTACTCAGTGCGTGTCCTGGTTTGACCTGCCGAGTACAAGCCGACATACCTTGGTGGGAAAGGAAAGGTCAATCCACTTGTCGAGACGACTCTACTTCACGTAGTTTAATATTCCTCGGTGTCCCCGAAAATGTTGATGTATTATCAGCATCGGACTCAAAGCAACATGATTTGAAGCAATGGTTATACATTGTCGATACTATTGGATCTCGTGATTC
>JACCGJ010011263.1:0-15774 GCA_013407085.1 Atriophallophorus winterbourni | reverse complement strand
GAGCAGAGATTGAAAAAAAAGAAAATAACATAAAAAGTTATGAATGAAATGGTGCGTTTGAAGATATAAATGTCACAGTGAAAATAAATTTTCGAAATAAAGAAAGTTCCTTCATATATATATATAAATTGACTTCTTCGGAATGTTGGTGGGTGTGATTGAAGAAAAGTACATAAAAATCCGAAGTTAAATTGAAAAAATTAGAAAATGGAGGGGATAAGGGGAGATTGTGGTTTAAAATTGCATGAGGTTTGGGCCGGTTGTATGATCCAGGAAAGTCGGAGAATTGTCTAATGAGGGAAACCGAAACTGTTTGCCAGTATGGATTTCAGTTCATGTAGAAGAATCAGTCTTACGCGGAAGAAGCAATGACCAGTATCGGAGTTGGTTTCGGAGTCGGAGGTACTGGAACACAATTAAAAGTATTCTCCCCACCATCATGGTGAGAGGTTGTCATTGTAAAATAGTACATTCATTATAAACGATAAAAAAAGATCACAAAAAACAATATTTTTGGCATTTTTAGCGTTTTTTTCTTTTTATGTTTGTTTTTATAATAAATACGTTATGGCAAAGCATGTTTTTATGCATAAATGGGTTCAATGTGAGCAGATTACGGTTGAGGATATGGTAATATGGTAAAAATGATCATAAGACGCACGGTTACGATGAAGGTTTGTAACAACATATCTAAGGTCCGGCAACCTGACACTTGAATGGCCAGTTATCCAGAGAATACTATAAGACCTCATGATATACTAATATGGTGAGAGGTTATCATTGTAAAATAGTACATTCATTATAAACGATAAAAAAGATCACAAAAAACAATATTTTTGGCATTTTTAGCGTTTTTTTCTTTTTTGTTTTTAAAATAAATACGTTATGGCAAAGCATGTTTTTATGCATAAATGGGTTTAATGTAAGCAGATTACGGTTGAGGATATGGTAATATGGTAAAAATGATCATAAGACGCACGGTTACGATGAAGGTTTGTAACAACATATCTAAGGTCCGGCAACCTGACACTTGAATGGCCAGTTATCCAGAGAATACTATAAGACCTCATGATATACTAATATGTGGAGAAAGATGTGGAATTAGAAACATGGGATCCCATGAGAGTAAAGATAAGGCAAGGGGTTTGAATAGCCCAAAGTTATTTTGCTGAATGTAGGTTGAAGTCTCTCTAAGAGAAAACAATCACGCCTACCCATGTGAGAATAGATGATATTACAATAATCGAGAATTGGTAGGACCTTCATCTTATATAATGCTATTTTACTCTCGCGTACGAGGAATTTATGGTTAATTAGGCTAAAGTTTTGTCTGGCTCTCGTAATGAGGTGTCTAGCTTGTTCATTGAAATTGAGAGAAGAGGAGTATCTAAATCCAAGGTCCCAAATTTCTGCAGAAGGTGTGATGGTTGAGCCATTTATCGTGAGTGTGTTAGAAGGGATTGAACAACGTAATCCCATATATTGTGTCTTAGAAGCAGAAAATTCTAATCCCCATTGTGAGCCCCAGTTAGATAGAGAGGCAAGATCACGGTTAAGGGATATCAGGGCCTGTGACACTTCACCAGGAGGAGATGTTATGACGACTTTTATGTCATCCGCGAAGATGAATAGCTTAGAGTGATCTACAACATTTTGTAGATCATTAACATATATAAGAAAAAGAAGTGGACCTAGAACGCTACCTTGAATTACGCCACTTGGAATTGGCTGATTAGTTGAGGTAACTCCATTAACGTGAACCGAAAAGGTGCGATCAGATAGAAAAGAACGGAACCAGCTCAATAAAGGCCCATGGATACCTAAACATGATAACTTCAAAAGGAGTAGCGTATGAGGAACCCGATCGAAAGCTTTGCTTATGTCCAAGAATACAACAATCACTGCTAGTCCTTGTTCAAGGGAAGCTGTTATGAGATCTAAGTATTCTTACTGGCAGGTTACACAAGACTTTTGGCAAAAAAATCCATGTTGGACTGGAGAGAACGCATCTGGACCAAGGTAGCCCAACAAAGAATTTTTGATTAACCTTTCAAATAACCTAGACAGAATAGGAGTATGATTAATAGGGCGATAATTCGCAACGAGGTTCGAATTACCAGATTTTAAACGTGGGATAATAACAGAGTGTTTCCAATGAGTTGGAAAAATTCCACATTTGAGAGAAATATTGAAAAGATTTAATAAAAGTAAAGGAAAGTCTTCATTATCGTTGTGTAAGATGGCTGAAATAAAACCTACATCAGTAGTAGCAGCTACAGCTTGAGTCGACGCTCTATCCACTATGTTGCTGTTTCGAGGCTTTTTGGAACGAGAATTTTTTCTCGTAATAACAATCGAATCAGCCTTCACCGACGGAATAGCTTCTTTGATGTGTTGCTAACATCCCCTGAAATGACACTCCACTACCGGTTTTAGGCTATTTGTTGTCATCTAGAGAAGAGAATCAGATTAGGTTCCGTGAGACTTGACCACCAATCTTCCGTGATTGCGAAGTTTGTGTGAGTTACTTCATGCGATATTGTGATTAACGAACCGCCCAACATTTTAGCGCATTTTCTTCTGCTGAATCGAAAGCAGAAGGGATAAAATCCCGTTTAAGCTTTATTACAGTAATAGACATGGGTGACTTCTGCCGACGAGGCAAACCCCGAGAGTAGAGGAACACCACTATAACACTCCGGTGATCAAAACCATCCGTCTCAACAAATGCTAATCCAACGCCGTTTTGAATAGCTATTCAGATTGTAGAGACAGGAGGCCTTTCGGTAAAGTGCTACAATTGTTCACCACTCGCGTGGATAGCGTTCTCGCATTACTCAGCTCCAGCCTTTTAGGCTTATGCAACTTAAAGTCATGTCCTCGAGTCCTCGACTCACCTACTAATCGGAAGTACTGGAGGAACTCGACTCCGTATTGACCGAGAAGAATACGGCGTGTCAGAAGCGGGCCATACCTTTTCCTCCTCAGTTTTAGGGGGTAGAGTTTCAGCAAGCTTCTTCTATCCTCGTAAGTGAGTTGGGGCATTCTACAAACCATCTTAGTCCCCCTCCTTTGTACCCTCTTCGATGAGTCGCATTCGCCTTCAGATTGAGGAAATGCAACAGGTAGCCCATGTTCAAACAGAGGACGATTATACGCAGAGAAAAGAGTCTGGAACATTTGCGGGGTAATGGACGCAAAGGAACGCCGAATCGCCAAGAGCATCCTGGTAGCACTGCCTATTCTCCGACAAGTGTCAGCCTTCGACTTCAAGGAATCCATAACCAGAATCCCTAAGTCTTTTTTCGACCGTCACCGCTCTAATAGGCTTACCTCCAATAAAGTATTCACCACCAGTGTCATCGGAGTTTATGCGCATGACCACTGTCTTGTCCTCATTGATAGGCAGTGACCAGCGATGTGTCCAACTGACTAAGTCATCAACTGCTGGTTGCAGTTGCTTGTGGCCATCGCAGGAACTGACAGAGGCCCACAGTTTCAGATCATCCGCGAATAAAAGACAATCGATCGCTACCGCGTCCGGAATATTATTCACGAAAACTTTGAATAACAATGGGCCAAGGACAGATCCCTGCGGCACTCCGGAGCCTGCTATCATCTCTGAAGACAAAACTCCATTCACCTCGACACGGTTTGACCGCCCTGAGATGAATGCCTCGATCCATTTTAGTAGACAACCCTGAATACCCAAACCCTCCAGCTTGACGAGCAATCGGCAGTGGGGCACGCAGTCAAACGCCTTACTAAAGTCGATAAAAATGACATCGACCTCTTGACCAGAATCAGTCAAAGCACACCAACTTTCTCGCGCCAGGAGCAGATTACTTACGCATGAGCGATTTTTGGTGAATCCATGTTGTTGTGGACACCAACGCCCACACTCAAAAAGAAAGTGCTCTAATTTCCTTTTGATCAGCTTCTCTAAAATTTTACCGATCACAGAAGTCAATGTGACCGGCCTGTAATTAGCAGGATTACTGGGGTCCCCACTCTTTAACATAGGTTTAATAATACCCTGTTTCCATTCTTGTGGCAAGACCCCTAATGTTACAGATTTTGTAAACAACCTGGTCAGCGGAACGCACAACACTTCTGATAGTGTTCGTAAAACCAACGGATGAATACCGTCTGTTCCTGGCGCGGATTGTGTGTCTAACTGTTCCAACAGGTGTCTAACAGTCTCTACATCTACATCAAGATCAGACAGCACCTCACTGTTATTAGAGACAGAAGGAGGATCACTGTCTTCCAGACAGTACACGGAGGCATACTGCTTAGCCATGGCTTCAGCTTTCAAACCATCCTCATTAATGTCTACCCCATTAGTATCTATCAAATTAGGAATATATGGCGACGCCTTTGAACAAAGGATTCCATCTCTTAGACATCCCCAGGTGGAGTTCTCTCGCTATCGTTGTACTGCACTGGAACTTCGTTGGACATTTGTTATTTTGGTCTTTTAGTGAGTTTATTTTATGTTTCTTCTATTTTGTGTAGCGCAGACTTATTTTTGGTCCGCTACATAATTGGTGAGACCTACAACCCGCTATGTTTCCATATACGATAAATTCGAATCTCATCAATTTGATTTATTTTTGGAATACTCACCTATGCCGTTCTCTGCTGTGTTTCAGGGTATGTTCTTTCTACACTGGTGACATTGGTTAGCCACCTTATCTGCCTTGTCACACGCTTATTTGTTCAAATATATCAATATAGGAGATATTGACGTTGGAATGTATTGACCACTGTTACAATTCACTGACAAACGTTTGCAACCTGTCTACGACTTGACGATTAGAGTCCAGTTTGGGGCTCGCATGGTCAAGTTGGATGGGAAGTAAATAAAATTACAAATTCGGGACTCAGCTGGACAAAAATCATTTCGGTCGATCACACGTTCCTATTACCGAAGTCCCGCAGCAGCTCTTTTGGTTTATAATATGATATCACAAGACGTGATAATTTCGACCATGTTGCCTCGTAACTGGAGGACGCCAGGCAAAACACGAGTTCGACCATGGTCAAACCTCGGAAATTGAGCAACGGAGAATCAGAGCGAAGAAATTAATCCTTTTAAATATAGCAGATAAATACCCGTTGGATGAACTGAAACGGTCAGTTCTTTCTCATTACGGCCTTCCGGTTGACTCAGCGTCGCTTACCAGGCTTCGTAAATCATCCATTGCTGGCCGCACCCCCATTCTTTTTAAATTTAATAATGAGAATTATGCTTCTCATGTGTTGAAAAATAAGCACGTTCTAGCTTCTGTTGCTAGATTCTCGAATGTGTTAATTAAACGCGACAATACACCCCTACAACGTAAATTTGCCCGCCAAGTTCCCGCTCCAGTGAGAGTAAGCTCTCAATCCCCATCTTGTAATAAAATTTCCACTCCGACCGACATAAACATGCTACCTGAAAATATTACAATCAGCTCAGACGCCGGATCACCGGCTGCACCCCAGGATACTGCTAAGCCACAAGCTATCCCTCGACCAAATCCTAAGGACGTCAAAAAGGTTAAACTTCCAACGTTCAAAGCAATAGGTCCTCTTCTAAACAAACCACCAAGCATTAAGCCACTGGTGAACGATTCTTTTAGGAACAGTAATTCTAGATATTCTAGAAAGTATCTCCATCCATTACCTACGCAACCTCCCATTTACAAGTATTGTGGGTATTCACCCTATGGTTCCCCTAATTATTCTACATGGTATTCCTACCCTTACTCCAATCAGCATGGTGACCAGACACAAAAACACAGTTTAAATAGAAATGGACACCTCAACTTTAATTTACCTTATGTTTATCCCAATCCACATACTGTCATGTCACCCCAAAGAAACATGCATAGTATTTCATCTTGGCCACAACCTGTTCCACAGGTTTATCCATCTTATGCCCCCAGCCATTTTTACCAAGACTATTCACCACAGTCAAATTTTCCACCAGTGTTTCCACCCGTATACAGGATTTAACACAATCTAGTTCGAAATCCCAGGTCCCCATCACTAACACATCTATCTGTACTCCCGCCATCAGCATCCTTCTATTTAATGCGAGATCTATTTCTTCCAAAATGTCTGATCTTCAATTTTTTCTGTCTGCTAACCCAACTGATGTAGTTCTAATCACTGAAACTTGGACAACTGATGAAGATATAGACGCTACACTTTCTCTACCAAATTATAATATTTTTCGTAAAAATCGGTGCTCCACTCGTGGTGGTGGTTGCATCATATATATTACTAAGAATATTCCTGCCAATCTTCATTGTTCTTCCTCACTGGATGAAATCGATGATTCCATATGGATACATATACCTTCATTAGATGCCCTTTTCGGTTGTATTTACAACCCACCTCCTCCATCCTTACACAATCTTGATAAGATTAAAAATGCTTTTATTGAAGTTTCTTTGAACCCTTTTAAAAATAAACTTATAGCTGGTGATTTTAACATGCCTTATACATGCTGGAACTCGCCTCAGCAATCTAGGAAATTTTCCTCTTTTTCCGAAGCAATCAACCTACTAGGTTACACCCAAGTAGTTGATAAACCTACAAGGCACTCAAACCTTCTAGACCTTATTTTTACATTGGGTCCTAATGTGAAAGTCATAGCACCCCTTCCTGGTTGTGACCATAACATGGTCACGTGTCAACTTCATTTTTGTGAGAATTGTAGTAGACCAGGTTACTACAATAATATCCCCAAGAACGTTGGAGAAAAGGCACAGGAGATGGAAGGTTTATTGCGGTAGCCAAAACGTGTACAGAGCGTTATGATGCACGCACGAACGAACGGAATTTAATTAATGTCAAGGTCAATGTTTTGATGAGGCAAAACAAGCGGTGTTACACAGCCCCCCTCCAAGAAGTCTGGTCAACGAAGACTTCTGATCGGGAGTTGCCAGTAGCGTGGCGCAGGCGGGTGTCAGGTTGCCCCGGGCAGGAACGTAGTCTCTCAGCAACCAGTCACATAGAAGTCAGCCAGGGCGCTCGGTCTGCGTGGGTCGATCATCGGTGGTTCGAGAGTAGGATGAACGGTGAACCGATCAGGACTAAGCCAAGTAGCGTCTCACATGTGAGTGAACGTACTGCCGAGCCGCCTCACATGGAGTGAACAGCTGCTAGCGGGATTTTCCCGTTTGGCGTGGTCTTAGTATGAACCCAATGTGAGCAGAAGCAGGCGCATTCGTAGGCTTGACAACAAGAACCAGAAGCTTCGAAAACACAGTCCCTGCTCAGAATTTCCTGTGTCCCGAAGGATGATAAACGGCCGCGCCAGGAGAATCGGTTGGCGCGTCAATCTGGGCTGGTAAGGACCTTGTGTGACGTGACAGGCGTGTTGGAGCAATTGTGCTCTTGTTGGTGGTTAGGGCTACCGGGTGAGTTGGGGGCAAGCATAGGTGGACCAGGAAGGGTGCGCGATTCGGTGGCATCAGCGGTGGGTGGGTGCGTACCTGAGGGAAGAAAGAAAAAGAAAACTCCCTGGTGCATGGGTTTAGTGCCACGACCGAGTGATTAGAATGAGGTACGAAATAATGCACCCATGCATGCCAAAAGATATGAAATTATTAACTATTCACAACAAAATCAGCGAATCGAACGGGTTGCCGTTTGGCACGTTTGGTTCCTGTAGTGGCCGGCTCTGGGTTAGCTGTAGGGACAGGAGGGGTAATGACCAGTGGTGCCGGGGTTGGCGTTGGGTCATTTGGGACAACTTCCTCGTCCATGAAAGCCGGCTTGACTCTGTCGATTAAGACAGTGTCATGCTTGCCTACACGGTCAATGACGACCGTTTTGGGAGACCGCCGAATTACTCTGAACGGTCCAGTATAAGGAGGGTGAAGAGGATGCTTCACCATGTCATTCCGGAGAAAAACATGTGGACAATCAGCCAACTCCTTTGGGACATGGGATGATTTGGCATGAAGCCGCGGGGGTGATGGGCGAAAACGACCCATGTAATGGCGCAAGCGCGCCACGTAATCGCCGTAGGCGAAGGGTGATTGTTTGTGTGGGGCGACATACTCGCCAGGTAGAGCGATGGCGCGACCGTATGTCAATTCGGCTACGGTAGCCTGCAAAGGGGTTTTAAAGGTTGACCTCAAACCTAGGAGGACGATCGGTAGGACTTCGGTCCAGTCAATACCTCCATGCGCCATCAATGCTGCCTTGAGCTGCCTGTGCAACCTTTCGACCATCCAATTCGCCGCGGGGTGGTAAGCTGTAGTTCGGTGATGCTGGCAACCCAGAGTAGCTAGCAATTCACTGAAGGCACCATCGAAATGGGAACCTCGGTCCGTAGTGACAATAACCGGACAACCGAACTGTGCCACCCAACGCTCGAAAAAGGCATGTGCAACTGTCTCGGAAGAGCAGTTGTGAAGTGGGATGGCCTCAGGCCACCTGGTGAAACGGTCGATTATCGTGAGGATATATATGTGGCCACGTGAAGGGGGCAATGGGCCGACTAAGTCTACGTGTATGTGTGAGAAACGCTCATCCGGTTCGACAAAAGTTCCTAATGGACTCTTGGTGTGTCGATGGATTTTCGTGAGCTGGCATTCACGACACGCTTTGGCCCAACTTCGAATATCCTTACTAGCTTTCGGCCAAATAAATCGAGCCGTTATCATTTTAACACTGGCACGAATGCCAGGGTGGGAGAGATTGTGTAATCCCTCAAAAACGCGCCGCCTGAATGCAGATGGAATCAGTGGTCGGGGTGTGGTTTGTGAAACGTCGCACAGGATATCGCCCGAGCCGTCAGGCAAGGGTAAAAGTTTAATGTCAAGGGAAGTGGAGTCCCTGAGCTGTGCAGTTTCAGTGTCAGCAGCTTGCGCTGCGGCGATTTCACCAAGGTCGATGGAGGACGGCAACTCTACTACATTTATTCGAGAGAGTGCATCCGCGACCGGGTTTTGGGCACCTGCGATATGCTGTATGTCAGTCGTGAATTGACTGACAAAATCCAGGTGCCGCGTCTCTCTAGGAGAATATCGCTTGCATGACTTGCTGAGCGAGTGGATGAGGGGCTTATGATCAGTAAACACTGCGAACTGTCTGCCCTCCAGGAAATGGCGAAAATGTTTGATTCCGAGGTAGATAGCCAAAAGTTCTCTACCAAACGTGCTATATCGGGTCTCTGCGGGCTGGAGCCGCTTAGAGAAGAACGATATAGGGAACCATGACCCATCAACGTATTGTTGAAGTACAGCCCCCACTGCTTCGGCAGATGCGTCCGTAAATAAGGACAGCGGGGCGTCGGGCCTATAGTGGCTAAGTGATTTGATGTTTGTTATGTGGGATTTTAACAAAGTGAAAGCCGATTTGGCTTCTTCCGTAAGTAGTAATATCTTCGCACTACCACGGAGCAAATCACTTAATGGCTGGGAGATTCGTGCGCACTGTGGGATGAATCTGCGGTAAAAGTTTACCAGTCCCAGAAAACGCCGGAGCTCCTTAAATGTTGTTGGCTCTGGGAAGTTAAGGATGGCGTCCGTGTTTTCATCCAGTGGCCGAATACCCGAAGCTGAAAGTTGATGACCCAGGAAATCGATCTGAGTCTGGCCGAAACTGCACTTAGACGCATTGATCGTTATCCCATGACTGGACAAACGATCAAAAAGTGCCGTTAGGTGGCGCATGTGGTCCTCTTTGGATGCGCTAGCAATCAGTACATCGTCGAGATATACGTAAGCGCAATCCAGACCTCTGCAAACCTGGTCCATGAATCGCTGGAAGGTTTGAGCGGCATTACACCATTACATAAACCAAACGGCATACGGACAAATTCGTAAAGTCCGAACGGTGTGGTAACTGCCGTCTTTGGAATGTCCGCTTCCGCGACCGGTATTTGGTTATACGCTCGAACCAGGTCTACCTTGCTAAAAATGGTACACCCATGGATATTGGCAGCCAGGTCTTGAATGTGCGGGATCGGGTACCTATCGGGTACCGTCGCTTTATTTAACCTGCGGTAATCACCACAGGGGCGCCAATCGTTTGGGTTTTTCTTGGGTGCCATGTGCAGAGGAGATGACCAAGGGCTACTGGAAGGTCGTACAATACCTAATTGCAGCATGTGCTGGAATTCTTTGCGTGCAATCTGCAACTTCCCTGGCGGTAATCGCCTCGGTCTTCCGTATACTGGAGGACCACTTGTGGCGATGTGGTGCTCTACTGGTGTAGTAACCGCCGGTAGTGCAGTCGATGATGATTGGAATAATTTAGGATATTTCGGGAACAAAGTGGCATAGCAGGGTTCTACTTCGCCAAAATGTAGCACAGGAGAAATCATTGCATCACTGCTCGGGGTACCAAGAGCTTTAAGACGAGTAGTCCCATCTATCAGCTGCGAGCGGCGAGAATCGACAAGAATGTCGAACAAGTGCAAGAAATCAACGCCCAGGATCGCAAATGGAACCGCAGCGATTGTAAAAATCCAGCGGAATTCACGACGTAAACCTAAATCAAGGGTCAAGGAGCGTTGACCGTAGGTTGTTATAAGAGATCCGTTAGCTGCCTTTAAGTGTTGGCTCATCGGACTGGACGTTGCGCCAGTGTCTACTGGCAGTACACTGATTTCGGCACCAGTGTCTACCAGAAAACGTTGTCCTGTGGATTTATCCTTTATAAAGAAGAGACGACTTGAACTCGTCGTGCCCAAGACAGAAGTCGTCGTTGGGGGCCGGATCGATCATTTCGCTAGCGATGTGAGATAAGCACAAGGTTTAATGCAACGCCGCGCATTCTCGCGGTACTTCCGATGGATCCAGCAGACGGGTGATCGAGTGTGACTACTCGAGCGTTGGCGGGATGGGATACGTGATCGTGACTTACTGTTGAGTGTGAGGTTTCGAACCTCATTGCGTAAAGTTGCAACCTCAGACAGTAGATCCGTATTACTGCCTTTCGCTGAAGTACCCTGTGTGCGTGATAGTCCTGCGGTTACTGTAGAAACATGGGCATCCGGATAGGGACGGATACATTCAGCGATGTTGTCCGCCATTTCCGCAAGCTCAGATACCGGAGTGCTTTTCGCAGCAACCAAGATGGGTTGCACGCACTCAGGTAAGCGCTGGAGCCATAGTTCCTTTAGTAAGGACTCGTCCATGTGCGATGACCCTAGCAGGCGGCGCATCTCCATTAGTATGGTAGATGGCTTTTGTTGGCAATTTCTAAGTTGCCGAACAACTGCTGCAGCCTAGATCGTTCAGACGGAACCGTGCGAGAAATCACGGCTTGTTTGACGATACGGTAGCGGTCACCTATGGGTGCAGTCAGTACTGCGTCGCGTACCTGTAATAACACATCCGCTGGGAGTTTCTGCGTTAATTGTGAAAACATGGTGTAGTCATCAATGATATTTTTAGAACGAAATTCAGTTTCTAAAAAATGAAACCAATACTCAGGGTCCTGGAAAATAAAACTGGGTATTGTGATGACCGTCGAAACCAAAATAACGCGTTTAGAATTACTCATGATAAACAGGAGCAATTGATGCAAATAAAATGCACGATTAAACGAGGTAAAAAAATTACCTGAAAACTCCGATGTGAAGCGGAAAAATTTTGACGTACCGGAAAAGATACACGAAGAATGCGTGTATGTCGGGCTCACCAATTTGTAGTAGACCAGGTTACTACAATAATATCCCCAAGAACGTTGGAGAAAAGGCACAGGAGATGGAAGGTTTATTGCGGTAGCCAAAACGTGTACAGAGCGTTATGATGCACGCACGAACGAACGGAAGTTAATTATTGTCAAGGTCAATGTTTTGATGAGGCAAAACAAGCGGTGTTACAGAATCGGACCTCCATCAGCAAAGCTAATGGTCGTCTCTATGTTGATTGGACAACGTTTTCGACTCTAATTAGAAACTCTGATTGGACTGACTTCTTTATATCTCCGGATTTTAACCTTATCTCTTCAATATTCCATAAGAACTTATCTAAATGTCTCGTAACTGCATCAACTTCTCGGAAAACTGAATCAATTAAACTTGATAAAATAAACCTTCTTGAAAAAAGATAGCCCGTCTTTCTGCTTTTGTAAACCACACACCAGACTTTTATTCATTTTTACGTCTCAAGGAACTTCTTAGCTCTTTTACAACGATCAAATTACAATTCATCGAGAATCAAGAAAGAATGGCCCTGAACGGTGCTTCGAAAACCAAGTCTTTGAATAATCTAACGAGATCTCGATATAATCTAAGTAAACATGAAATTTCTACAATTGTGTTTCCCCATGATGATATGGAATCATCCACATCAGATTCTTCAGAAATAAGTATGCTATTTTTAAACTATTTTAGCCAATCATTCAATACCACCATATACCCTATTCCAGGTCAAAATACCAGCGTACACCGTGTACTCCCAAATCAAAATAAAAATTCCATGTGTATTGATTCCATCTCCTTTAGCTTACAAGAAGTTAGCGCAATGTGTCGGCGAAGCAAAGCTTCTTACAAGCCTGATACTGTAGGCTTCGTTCCAGCAATGTTGCAACTAAATACGGATGATATACCTTTAATTTTATTAAACCTGTTTAATCTTTCTGTTAAATCTGGTATATTTCCCCTCGAATGGAAACATTTTGTCATTATACCTCGGTTCAAAACAGGGAATTCGCACATTATCACTAATTATCGCCCAATTAATCACACACCTTTTCTCTCTAGGCTATTCGAAAAGTTGATCAAGAACGCACTAATAGCTTACTTAGGCCCAAACGCTTTCTCTCCATTCCAACATGGCTTTTTAAATCAGAAGTCATGCATTACCTGTCAGTTGGAATACTTAGACTATGTAACCACCTCCATAGATCATGGATTAGCTATATTGACAGTTTTCTTAGACATTACCAAAGCATTTGATAAGGTCCCTCATTCTCTTCTTCTTCGAAAATTATCATCACTTGGTATTTCCGGACCCCTATTTAATTGGTTTTGTACATATCTTTCTGATCGTACCTTCTCTGTTTCCGTTAATGGCATATCCTCTGAAACACAACCTATACCAAGTGGAGTCATTCAGGGTAGCGTACTAGGTCCTCTCCTTTTCCTTATATATATTAATGATGTGCAACATTTTGTACAAAACTCAAAGCTCTTTATCTTTGCGGATGATATTAAACTTGTCTTAGCTTTTCCAGCCATAGAGATATCACAGGCTATAGACTCCCTCAACGATGATCTTTCAACCCTTTCAAGTTGGGGCTCACAATGGGGGTTAGAATTCTCAGCTCTGAAGACGCAATTCATGGATATACGCTGCTCAATACCCCCTGCTAGTATCATTCTCAACAATACAGCACTCGCACCTTCTAATGAAATCAAAGACTTAGGATTTAGGTATTCTTCATCTCTTAATTTCAACGAACAAGTAAGATTTCTCATAGCAAGAGCTAGACAGAATTTTTGTTTGATCAATCAAAAATTCCTCCTTCGTGAAAGTAGACTGAGTCTATATAAAATGAAAGTATTACCGATTCTTGATTACTGTAATATAGCCTACTCTCACATCGCTAGGCGTGACTGTATACTCTCAGAAAGCCTTCAACGTAGAATTAGCAAAATCATGTTAGGCTACTCTAATCCTTCATCTTATAAAGTACGATGCAGTCTACTAGGCATTGACCCGCTATGGTTACGTAGAATTCGCCTTAATCTTTCTCTTTTCTTCCGAATCATCACAGAGCACCAAGTTAAGATTAGTTCCACAATGCGCTTCCAAGATTGTAATCGTTATGTACGACGTAACCGAATGAGGCTATTACATATTCCCCTTACTCGCACTAAAGTTCGACAAAACTTCTTTTTAATTAGGTATGCACATCTTTGGGATTCTCTTCCACTCCATTTTCGTATGTGCACTTCTACAGGTAAATTTAAAGCACTCGTAGAATCTCTTACTGCTCCATCGCTATGTGAAATTCTCAAAATAAACACCTCTATAGACAATATATTTTGTCACGGTATTCCTGGTTATTGAACAAATTGTAAGTATTTTGTACATTAGCACACGCATAGAACAGTTCACAATGTACAAAATACATTGTATTATCAAGTGTCAGGTTACCTAAGGTCTATGTATGTTGCATCAAAACCTGGGACTCGTAGTATATGTATCTATACTTATTGCATCTCTATTGTATCTGTCTAGGCCTGGACAACCTGACAGTAGCTCAGCCCACATACAGTTTCTGTCTGTGCAGCACTTTGCCTGGATCAGGCATGTGCTTCCACTTCAATAGGCTCCTTTCACCCACCTTTTGGTTTAAACATAGTAATCCTTAAATAAATAGAAAATTGTAACATCTAAAACATTAATTTTTATGATTATCTTTTAGAACGCAGCTGTAGTGTCAGGTTACCTAAGGTCTAGGCATGTCTCGTCACATTGCCACACTTCTTCATCGTAACCGTGCGTATTATAATCATTTTCACCATATGACCATATCCTTAACCGTGATCTGCTTATATTTAACCCATTTATATATGAAAATATGGTTTGTCATAATATATTTACTAAAAAACAAAAAAAATGAAAAAAAAAACGCTAAAAATGCAAAAAAATACTGTTTTTTGATCTTTTTTATCGTTTATAATCGATTTACTATTTCTCTTTGATAACCTCTCACCATGATGGTGAAGAGAATATCTTTAATTGTGTTCCAGTGTCTCCGACTCCCAAACCAACTCCGACACTGGCCCTTGCTCCTTCCGCATACGACCGCATACGACTGATTCTTCTATATGGACCGAAAGCCCTACTGCGAACAGTTTTTGGTTTCCCTATTCCGACAATTCTTCACTTTCTGGATCGTACAACTGGCCCAAACCTCACGCAATTTAAACCACAATCTCTCCTCATCCCTTTCATTTTCTCTTTTTTTTGCAATTCACTCGGTTTTCAGTTCAGTTCAGTTCAGTTCAGTTTGCACAGGACGGTATGTGGCTGACAAGCCAATCGAGCGTCCAGAATTTCTTTCGGTGGAAAGCTGCGAAGAAGCGCCCACCACTGCCAAAGGGTCAATCCTTTTCCTCCGTGTGGAACCTCTGATGGTCGTAGGACTAGGAGAATGTAGTTGGAGGAGCACCGCGCTATAATCGATGCACTGCCAAAATGTAATTTTCTTTCTTCTCTGTTTGCAATCTCTGATGATCGCGGTGCCAGGCGCTGTAGTAGTAGGATAGTAGTAGGACAGCAACGCGCAATAATCGATGCTGGAAAAAAGACAAGGCAGTTTCTCCTCACCAGCGCAGTGAGGGGTCAGCTGATGGAGAATCAAGAATAGGAAGATGTTCTAAAATTGCTACATTAAATAGCGAGCAAAATGGAGGACAACCTAAGCCTTGTAATCATGGGATGTAATCAGAGAATAACTTACCCCAGTTACGGTCTAAACCCTGCTTGAAAGTTGAGACGGAACTACAGGAGATAAGTTCTTCAGGGAGCTTGTTCCAGAAGTTGACCACCCTGAAGCTGAAAAAGTTTTTCCTAGAATCTAGTCGACATCGCTCCTTAGCGAGCTTGAGTGCGTGTCCGCGAGTGCCCAGCTTAGGACTTAAGGTAAAGATGTCATCTGGATTAACGCCGCTTAAGCCCTTTAAGATCTTGAAGGTTTCAATCAAATCACCTCTCAAACGACGACGCTTAAGAGAGAAAAGACCCAGAGCCCCAAGGCGATCAGCATAACTTTTCCTACGCTGACCCTCAATCATGCGTGTTG
>JACCGJ010011262.1:0-59137 GCA_013407085.1 Atriophallophorus winterbourni | reverse complement strand
TGCACATACATTCGTTTGTTTCATTCGAATATATGACAGTATCAAAAATAATTTTCAACTCACCGACTATGTCTTTTTGCGTGATTACAATGATTTTACACGTTGCATCTTGTGAAAATTGTGTTTAACGTATCCTCCAAACATTTAGCGCACCCTGCACTTTGGATTCCATTATCATTCCATCAACAATTATGTAGTGGATAAGTGCAAAAATTTAACAGGAAAATGTTATAGTAAAAATGGACAAAGGAACGAACTCACGGAGAGTGAAAATTCAATGTCCAATGCAAATATCTACACACAAAAATATACCAGATCCGAACTCCGGTGCGTCGCGTTAATCGGCAATTATAATTAGCGAAGCTGAAAATGTGGCGACACGTTAATTTTGCCGTCAATCGTCGTGATTCACGAACACACAGCAATACAGCAACATCGAACCAAGCAGAAGACGAACGCGCGCGGAGAAAGTATATTCTATTTCCACGGACATTCTTCACTTCCAAAGAGAGACAAAGTTGGTCGATGACTTATAATACGAATGATAATAGTGTATATTCTTTAATTCACTTAAACGGTCATTTTCTTTTATGAAGCCTAATTCCTTTATAGATCATGAAATCATAAATTTGTAGAAACTCGATGCTCTGAAATTAGTAAAATAGAATCCCGTTCTAAGATTATCATTCTATTCAATGTATTTGATGCTTATCCTATAATGACTTGAAAAGATGTATTCTCTCTTCATATGGCGTTTTAGCAGATTGCACAGATTGTGTCCGCTTACGCAAATTCAGCATGAAACATCGAACCCCAATTCTTATAAAATTCACTGACAAATGTTTTGTGTCATATTTATTAGTGAATAAACATATTTTGAAATCCATTCCCCGATTTTCCAATGTTACTCTGAAACCTGACGTCACCTTGATGCAGAAGAATCTCTGTCGTAGGAAGCGCAACAATACCATTATACCAATGAACGAGTCATTTTCTGACGCCATGAGAGCATGCAGTATGATTCATCTGTTGTTAGCACACATGTAACAAGCCAGGCTTTAACACCTTCTTCACACAACGACATGGTGCACAGAACAACATCAGCCTCTTAGCGATCATTTCGCTTATTTACATTTAGTCCGACGCAAGCTCTATTCAAAAGCCTAGTGTTTTTAGAATCACAGTAGTCAGGAAGCCTCAAGGCTAATTATGAACGTTGGTCAATAAAAATATTAGGCGCACACACAATGTCAGTTGCTTTACTCAAATACCATAACGCCCCAATGCTGTATAATCAGTCACTCATTCAATACGAATGGCTTCATAGACCTCCCGCTTAACCTTTGTACCCAACAATTGTACTATTCTGATTACATGACACAAACACTCCAATTTTACAAACGATGTTCAGTGGAGGTATTGCACGATGCCTTTTGTTGGTACGTTTGCTTACACTTGTATTTTGTCAATTGGATGGCTATTTTGCTCATGTAGCTCTGGTCGTTTACGTAACTTGATTTATTGCGTGTTTCATTCGAGATGAAGGCGAATAATCTTAGTTAGTTTTGATTACTGCTCTAAAAAATCTCTATATAATTATATCTCTAGATAATCATATCCCACCCGTCCCCATCGTTTAGGATTTTTCCATTTTCGTTGTTGTGTGGCAATTAAGCATTCGTTAAATGCCACCCATATAATGCTGTCTCTGGTGATGAGTAGGAATTAATTCAACAGCTACTAACGCAATTGATTTGATCGTTGGCAATGAATTCAATTCTATGAATGGTCGTCAATGGTCAATGATATAATTCTGGTTGGTAGTTGTAATAAAGCGTGAGCACTGTGCTCAGTACTAACCACAACATTGCAGGTTAAACCATAAACGGGTTTGCTTAATTCAACCACAATGTATAGTGAAACTCATCCTGTTATAAAATTCTCAAGACGTACAGAACCTCCCATGTCTCACCTTTAGGGAAAGTGACCATAATACAATACTTTACCTGTTAAATTCCATTACCAACGCTAGCGTTATCTAAACCATGTTGCCTGGAACGCCTTGCTGCTCTTAGCTCCAACATGTAACGTTTCGCACGTGAGTTACGCGTATTTCACCCGTTTCTTAGTTCCGCAAGTTCAAAATCACAATTCGGATGTCATACGGTACTGTAATTAGCAACAATTACAACAACAATAATTAAACAATCCTCAACTGTATAGGATCGTGTAGCAAATAGTGCAGCCAAAATACTCCAGAATCAATTATATCAAATGCAAACAAGTTCAATGACGACCTGAGATATAAATAGAATGAAAGAAGTTAAACAAATTGCCGTCCAAAATGTCCATCAAAGACAAGACACCCAAATGTGGTGTCAAAGTATAAGCCAATTACAAATGCCCAAAATGGTAACCAAATTTAATAACAATGACCGACAATGGCATAAACAATGAATTAAGAAAAAAGCTTCACCAAATATGTGAACAGAAGATTTCCAATAAGACAACTACAAAAAGCAAAGTTTAAGTTCTTAATTCTGAAGAGAAAACAAACAAAACCCAAATTCAATTCACAAAAATCGGAATTGTATAAAAGTCGAAAGTAGAAAGGAAAGTGATGAATTTCAAAGCTACTCAACACTTAACATGTCTCTTACACCTCCCATCAAATTCTTCTACTGAGTCTAAATGTGTAATCAACTAAGCTGATGTGTCTGCAACCTGCAATCCATAAAGCAAAAAAGGCACAGTAGAATAAAGCAAGTGACTTCATTTAGTGGCAAATCACACACGCCACGTTGCATCACCATCACTGGACACATGTGGCTTTTTATAGGGAAAAGTTTGCTAGACTGAGACCCACCATGTTTTTCGGTTCTGCCACACTCTCCTACAAGAAGCTTAAGTATGCTATCCAACCCGAGCGAGCCTTGTGTATTTCATCCACAAACAGCGACATCTCGCGCCAATTAAACCAAACTAATTTACAAAATATTATTAGTGTATCATGAGTTCGAAACACAAATGGATCCTCAGGTACACAACGAAACACTTTACTCCAATCATATGAATTGTCATGGCTACCATCTGTCGCCCCCATTTCGGCCGATTCAGTGTCATGTGAACCAGGCTTACTATTTATTCGGGCTAAATAAGTGTCAGGTGTGCCAGGCTGGCTCTCCGTCGTATCTGAATTAGTGTCGGGAAATTCAATCACAGAATCTGACTGAGCTAATTAACTGTCAGGTAACTCAGTTTCCTGAGCAAAACCGACAACACAAACTTGAACATCCTTCAATTTTACAACAACAGAAACCATTTCTTGACTATTAACGAGGCTAACAGGCTTCGCTATTGTATTTTTTAAACAACATTTACACAACTGACCAAATCGACTCCAATCAATACGATCTCGACGAGACACAAAGTCTGTGAGTTGCTGAAACCTAATTTCTAATCCCTCGCAGTAAAGCGTTCTTCAGATCAGCCCACTGTTGCTGGAACATAGCCGGTAAAATATGCACAATATACTCCAAAATATTGCATTCAAAACCGCCTGGCACTCCGATAGAGTGAGGGCAACCTGATATTTATGCATTGACGAAGCGAGAACCGCGAAGACTTCTGATTGGCCAATCAGTCGTCGGGCCTCTTCCAATAACTCATCTAAAACAGAGTGGGCCACAAGACAAGGTAGACCTGATGTTCGTTTGTGACAGGTACCATGAGTTAATTTCAAGATTGTAGCATTAGCAATCGCTAAATCTTGCTCTAATTCAAGTGCCCGTTTAGAAGGTGCACAGTTACAGTCGAGTCCATGTCTACCAACTGATGGAAATTGGAAATCGTCTGCACCATCTTTTAGGGACCGAACCGCTCCACACCGCTGAACGTTCAGGCATCATACTATCACAATAATGAAAATATTGAAAAGCCGAAAAAAATGAACGTCACCGAGTGTTCAACAAAAATCTCGTGAAAGGGATGAAGCTTCAATGTTCCAATCCGCACATATCAGCTTCGTTCACCGATTTTGACGACGAAGCTGAGCGTTGACCAAGTTCGATAATGCTTCGATTGCAACGATACAAAATGAGTATTTTCTCCGGTTGAGACAAATACTGCAACAGTCAGAAGTCAATTTGTGATGCGAATCCAATTGAAACGATCCAAGTTGACCACAGTAATTTCTCCAGTTAAGAAAATACAGTAAAATCAGAAGTCGAATTGCTGCAATTCCAAGTTGAGTACTGCATTTTCTCCGATTGAGACAAATACGGTACAAATCGAAATCTGAAGTTGAGTACTTTAAAAATTGAGTACCACTTCGACGCACCAAGTTGAGTACTGTAACGTCCGTGACGTGAGTAACGCGTATTTCACCCGTTTCTTAGTTCGACAAGTTCAAAACCACAATTCGGATGTTATACGGTACTGTAATTAGCAACAATTACAACAACAATAATTATACAAACCTCAACTGTATAGGAACGTACAGCAAATAGTGGAGCCAAAATAATCCAGAATCAATTATATCAAATGCAAACAAGTTCAATATCGACCTGAGATATAAATAGAATGAAAGGAGTTAACAAAATTGACGTCCAAAATGTCTATCAAAGACAAGACACCCAAAAGTGTTATTAAGATATAAGCCAATTACAAATGCGCAAAATGGCAACCAATTTCAACAGCAATGACCGACAATGGCGTAAACATTGGGTTAAAACAAAACCTTCACCAAATATGTGAACAGAAGATTTCCAATAAGACAATTACGAAAAGTAAAGTTTAAGTTCTAAATTCTGAAGAGAAAACAAACAAAACCCAAATTCAAGTCACAAAAATCGGAATTGTATAAAAGTCAAAAGTAGAAAGGAAAAAGAAGAATTTCAAAGCTACTTAACACCTAACATGTCTCTTACACACACACACCTATTCTGAAATTTCGAATGACGGAGGTATTTATTCCATACATAAGCAAAATTGTAGGTCTAATTAAGATTAATACGAGCGTGCCGGAAGCAATTTCTTCCAAAATACTTATTACTGCTAGAAGGCTTCAAACATTGGTCTACCAAAATGGAGGATTATCTGAAAATTCTAAAAGAAGTTTAATTTCCTTAAGGTCAATACTCACATAATGCGATGAATTGTGTTGTACTGAATTGAATCAAACTACCAATGAATAGAACTGAGTATCAACCAATCTCAGTTTTCGAGCTGAGTGGTATATTAACGTATTTATGATCAACAATATGAATACGAATATCAGTATTTTATATTGTCATTTGAACAATCACGTGATCTAAACGCCTTCAATGGCTACCTGATGGAAATCTTCTGGATCCGGAAATGGCGTGGCCACAATGGTTGCAAAAACCTGCATTATGGGGTGGGCAATCCTCCAGCTAGACGGCAAGTGCTTATTCCAGACTTTTAGCGTTAAATTGCTTATCTATCTATTTGCGTGAAAAGATTTTCTTATTTATTATGATAAGCATTTTCTATGAACCATAAAACAAAGAAATATTGAGAACGGAACTAAAACTGCAGTTATTTCACAACACGTTTTGAAATTATACACTATTTCTTTTTATTAGACACGGCAATGAAAACTTGCGCACCCAATGGATGGTCGATATATCTTGAAACATTATTGCTTTAGGCACATGACGAGGGTCTCAAAGAACATATATACCAACCTGACCAGTAGACGCTCATGGTGAGATATAGAACTGAGAGAAATACTGTCCGGTTATTGAATTAATTATTCATTTACCGTCCTGTGAATGCGGATGTGAAACATTTTTAATGATAAAGTTACAGACGCATAATAAAACCGAGTTGTAGTCAAAATTATGATATGAGTTAAAATGTTCAATGAAAGTTAACATTTTATCGAAATCTATTCATAAGAAGGAATACAAATAATATGATGCTTTGTTTTATTCAGTTATTCACAATAAATCACGATCTTTTCAACCTTGCACACGTTCAATTATATCTGTATTCTTCTTCTTCTTCTTCATAGACGACAGGGGGTCAAGCCCTTGACTAAATATTTTTCGACAATATTACATGAACGCTTCAAAATAATAAAAGGTACATAAAAATGAAAATTTTTTCGAAGCCATGTGAAACGATAATTATTTTTAACTGAATATCAGTTGCATTACTAGTTTTAATTGTGTTGAACAATCTAAAAATTGATTTATATATTTTATATTGTGATTTAAGTTAGAGGTTTAAATAAGAAGATACTTATGTTGTTTACATTCCACTTAGATTCACAAAAAGATGATGATTGCAAAATTTATGTTTCAATGGTGAATATTAGATTGTATTATTTGAACGTGCAAGTAAGATTTATTATGTTATTTTACCTTTAACTATTAACTATGACTCACGCTATCGAATCAGTATTGAAAACTGGAGCAGTTTTTTAAAAACAGTGACTAAATTTGTTCCGAACGCAGCAAAATTTCACGAATCGCATGCGACTCAACGACTATATACTACTACATCGACTACTATTTGGGGAATGTGTCCAGAGGAACATTTTGTCTTTTCTGAATGACGTTTTAGGAAAGGTAAACTTGATATCGAATCTTTTTTCTTTTTCTTCGCTGAATTAATTTCACGAGTCAACTATGACCAAGCTACTATAGACACCTCCATACAGGGACTAATATTAGATACTAAAAATCATTCTTATTCAATCCGTTTCTGAAAAAATCAAAACTCATTCTAGATTTTTTTGGAGATCGCAATAAATCTTCGTTAGCTTATTTAAAAAATATGATATATGTATATCAGCAATAAACGAAGCAATCTTTATTCAAATGAGGAATAGGAAACGTGGATAATTTTGACCCTGCGAAAGCGTGTTCCCTGGGCTAACATATTTATGAAATAAGAAATGCATACATCGGTCACACACGCAAAATAATACGCAACCTCAACTCTAAGCCATTCATTTACGCAGCACTGAAAATAAAGCGTGTTATTCCGTTGGAAAGATTGCACATGGACAAGCGCCACGCAATTCGAACAATCAATCAGATATTTAATTTTACAACTCGTGTCATATGTAAAAATTTGCTTGAATCTCATGCCTATGTATTTAAAGTTCGGGAACAATATGATTTAAAGCGTAGTTTGACCTGTGCAATATAATTTAAATAAATCATATAAAACACATTTCATTGAATTGGCTTACTAGAGAGTGATAAACAATACCACGCAAACAACAATAAATCAACATAAATTTGCAGAATGAAAAAACATCTGTAATAAATTTTGCTAAATGTTTAAAAGCTACGAAGTATTTCGGAAACTCAGTGCCGTATTCACCTTGATATTCATTGAAGTGAGAGAAATGGTTCAACCGCTGATCGTGGAAACGAATAATTCAGCAATAACATCTTACTTAAAATTTCTTAAATCATTTGTGATTATTTATTTATGCATCGTAAAAACCTTGCAAACGTTCAGAACATTTCCGAGAAAGTTGCTGTTGATAATTGTCACTTACCACTTACTCTTTGATGAGAAATGAAGTGAGACCAAATCCATTAAATGTGACAAGCACTATAGCAGACAAACTAAAATGAACATAAAACACTATAAAGATATGTTTCTGAAACAGGTTGTCGTATCAGAAACTGACATAAAGTTACGTGACTTTTAGCGTTTTCAGAGTAAAACGGTTAGCCAACAAATCACTGAGTCGTGAAGATTTTATTGACATAGATAACGCCAATGCACTCCATTTGAAATGCCAAATATCTAAATGTAGAACCTAATACAGTATCTGATTTAGATGCTCAATAATTGTCAACACGATCAAAGTTATCCACATTATTAATACGAGCAACTGTCGAACTTCAAACGCGAACACTTTCAAATTCTTACTCCCTAGTAGTCGGAATCCACAAACATATGATTAATTGCTCGTATCTCATCACGAATCACTTTATCTACAAATCGATCTACTTGTCCGAGATTTGTAATGAAACAGTGCGTTATACAGTCTCCATAACAGAAACATGCTTCCATTCATCACTCTCTGACAATGAACTCTCCTTGTCTAGGATGACTCTGTTCCTTCTTGAACGTGAAACTTGCACAAGTTTAATCACATCTTTATTGAATAAATAGTTTTCTACAATATTTTATGAACGCTTCAGAATAATAACGTTTTCATAGAATTAAAAATCTTTTGAACCCATGTGAAATAATAATTATTTTTCACGGAATATTATTATCATTACTAGTTTCAGTTGTGTTGAACAATCAAAAAATTGAATTAAATATTTTATATTGTGATTTAAGTTAAAGTTTAAATAAGAAGGTACTTATAGTTTTTACATTCCACTTAAATGCACAAAGAGAAGCTGACTTTAAAACGTGAATTTAAACGGTGAATATTATATTGTCTTATTTGAGTATCTGAGTATGATTATTATGTTATTTTACTTGTTATTTTCACAATCTACTAGGGTAGTCGCTACAACCCGCCGAGGTTGTAGATATTAAACAAACTTAATTTTTTCAATTTGATAACTCAAAACCCAAATTATCTTCATAATAATCGTAGAGTCAAAACATAGGCGGAAATATTTATATATGTATGAATAAGTTTAAATGATAATTTTGTTAATAGTTTGAGCAAATCAGGTATTAAGACACGGATCATCAAAACAAATAAACATTGCTACACGTGTTCTAATATTGGCACGTTTAAAACATCGTATATTCACTCGTGCAAAACTATTTAGGATTATGATGATGAAGAAGAATAAGGAGATTCATTCTATGAAACGAATTTCTAGCGTATCGAGTTAATTTAGCCACACATATTTTTAATAAGAATAACGAATATGAGAAAAAACTTAGAGTTAAATAGAGGTTATAAGTAATATTGAGCGGTGGATGTCACGCTTTATGTTTTGTAAAATCACAATAAACCAAGTTGTAGAAATATTGTTCGCTACTTCCTTTAATATTTTTATATGACGTCATTTACTATATAATCGCGAATGCATAAAAACCAAAAGAGGTGTTTGGTAAGTACTACAAGTCCACTGATGCACTAAGGTAATAGGCTTGATTCGTCCCATATGTACTTGTCAAGTCCAGCCTCCATCATGTTCAGGCTTGATGCAAAAATGGTACCAGATAGTTCCATATAAAAACAATTCAGACAGCAAAGAAGAACCTTCGACAATTCGATCTACAGTGTGAGATAATTAACCTGTAGCCATGAGATCTGCTACCACAAATATGTAGGAAACGTTCCACTAAATCACATAATTTCAAATGTGTCTTCCAAATTATACGATTTAATATCATAAAACAGGGAAACTATTATGAATCCTGGTATATTTAGCGTCAGAATTATGAATATAATATACTTTTGCCCATTAAAATCTTTTATCATACAAAAATGTGAAATATTTGTTATATGTGAAGTGCTCATAATTTGTTGAACAGTAAAATTCACAAACAAATCAATACTCAAACGTAATATGAATTATGATAAATAAATATTTTGTAGCTTATTACGAATAGGCAAACGTAGCATTATACCTTACACATATAGCAGTTGTCCGAAAATGCCTATCTTCTGTAGTATCTGGTTTGTTACCTTACTACTATCGAGTGAAGTAAAAAGAAAAATTGTATTAGTTTAGACCTTAGAAAGGAAACGGATTACAGGCAGAATGTGTCGTTTTACTAACATGCTTAAAAGAACGAGGTGAGGCTGAGCTGTTTGTCACATATCACACGCCCTTGTATACAACGGAACATATTAATCCGCCAGAGTTTATTAGCCCAAAGTTTTTCATGCATCATTTATAATTTATTACGAAGCAGCAAGCCAATATTTAGAACATCTGGATAAGCAATGCTTCCTTAACTCGGGTGACATTCACTCGCGTCTGTTATAAAATCATAGCCCTGTAATAGATGCTCTGTTGACCAACATATTTCGATGCTTCATGAATTTCGCTAGCTAACTACAATGCTGTAAACAGGCAGACATCAAACAGATGTTCAAGAGAGAATATTCTATTTCATCAGTGAATCATTCGCGAATATTACTAACAACATTTGTCATGGTGTGGTGTAACAAAGAATAACGAGTTGTAGAGTATCATTTAAAAATAAGTACGTTTAAACGAGGATAAACATGGTTTCACAAGGCATATATTCGGGGTATCAAATCTTTCAACATCGCGTAAGCAATGATCTGAGCAAACAGATGAACGTTTTTCCGGTATGAGTGATTTTTGTTGAAATCAGCAGAAGTGCATGACCTAGTATCACATAATCGTGAAATTGGAATTGTCTTAAATATTGACAACACTGCTAGAATAAATGATGAATTTTTTCTTCTTAGAAAGACGAATCAATTTTGCGTCAACAATGCTAAATTTAACAAACATTTGCGAGATATTTTGATCAAATGAAGCTAGATTTCTAGTCAAATATTGTCAAAGGCGTCTTGTAGAACTTTGTTGACAGCATATATGGTTGAGCAAATTTAAAGGTAGCAGGAATATTTCAAAAAATTGTTGCGTTTTCTAACTAGTAGGTTCTCCCGATAGATGACGATATATATGCCTCTCTTCGTTTGGAAACTGGTCTAGCGCCTCGGTAATATCACAATACAAGCTATTGAGAGAGTTCAAGGAAAAGCAACTCATTTCTACTCGAGGATCATCAAATCTGATTGGCGACCATGTCGAAGACGGAACGGTGAAACAAGATACGACTATAATTAGACTCACACAATGCAATCCTCTACCGTCAATACATGAAAAGAGTGAAAATATTTGCACTCGCCGTAAGGATTATGTTAATTCTAAGTTTGAGTAAAGTATTGGAGATTTTCAAAGCAAACGTTGGTTGAATAAATAATAATTTGCTCATAGATCAGACAGATAATTTTCAAAATGATCAAGTTATTAAGATGTGATTTTACCATCATATAACCTTACAGTATTCTACATATTGATAAACAGAAACAAATAAGATATATCGATGTTGCAGATGCAAACCGCTATTCTAATCAACATTTGGAATCCAGTCATTGAATGTTTTGTAAAAGTTAGTCTGACACAAGTTTATCGTCTTTAATCTATTTCTCTTTGATTATATGTCATGGGTCTCAGAGTGTCACATACCAATTTTGGGATAATAATTTTCTCAAGGTTAAAGAAATGATAAACATGGCAGACAACTGCATTAGTTTAATAACGTTGGTAAAAATGTATTGTATTCGGTGAAAAACATCGGAAAATCTATTCGTAATTAATAAGTTAATTGTTTTTAAACAAGTTGTTCTATTTTTGCAATATAATTTTAAAAATACCCCAGCGTGCTTTAAACGAATTTGATTCAAACGTGAGTATATTTGTTAGCTCAAAAGATCTGATTTCATCAAGAGTAGAAAATAGGTTTCCTTTTTTCACTCATCAGCATGATAGAATGCAAATCGTTAATACATATCTAAGTTCTTAATCATATAAATTGCAAATTAATTTTTATGATATTGTATCGAGTAAATATTGTGTTATCAAGAACTAAAAAGAGATATTTCATCGATATCGAAATCTATTCAATGAGCACTTCATTGCTCATACTAAATCTCGTTATATTTTATTAATTGAGACATTATTGTCGTCTTTATTCCAGTCCTTCATTCTGTAATGGCATATAGGCAGTAGTCACCAATTAATGATTTTTCTGCAAACCGGTTGATAAATATTTCTTAAAATCAATTAAATACACCGAAAACTTTTTTTCGTAAATTCAGACTCTATTTTTTTCAGTTCATTTGCTGCATGATTCAAAACGTTGTTCTAATATTTTTTCCAGAGCATCTCATAATAATTGTACATGCGTAACTGCTGAAATGACTGCTTGCCCTCCCGGGTTGGAATATTTGTCTCAAGTTGAACAGTTAATCATTCAAAAAAGGAAAGAATTTATCAAAAGTCAGTTTCTCATTTAAACATTTTTTTCGCCATAATTAAATTTCATCCAGAAACTGCTATTGATTATTTTTCTAACAGTTGACCAATCATTAACACTTCCCCTCTTGCATCCTCAATCTCTTAAACCGTTGGCCCCCTAGTAATAAAGTATGAGCGCAAAACTTTGACTTTATGTAAAGTACACATTATGAATATCTATATATTTGACTACAGATGTCTCAACAGCATTCTAGAAGTTTGTTGTTACGATAACATACGCAACGGTGCCATCTAAAATAAGCTCTTTGTTTAGCAATATTGATATACAGAAGCAGATCAACCTGCATAGATTGCACTATCTAGATCAAGTTGTGCATATGCCGACTACCGACTTCCGAAACGGTTATTTTTGCGAGGCCACAACCAGATTGGCTGAAATCTCACGGTGGCCAAAGCGTCAGGTTGCATATGCAGCTAAAATCCCTTACTGCAAACCTTTCCAAAGTCGAGGCAGCTCGTCTTCCATGCGTTGGTTTCAGCAATCAGATAAGAAAGTGGTTACTTGCGCTTTAAGACATATTCTTGAATCGTGTTCAGTGGTCGGCGTGCACTAAGCATATTCTTGGAATGTTTTCTTAACCTTGTATGTTGTCAAATAGAAATCTGTCGTGCTGATGTTGCTATACTCGTTCAAGGAACTTGAAAGAATCTGTACGTAATTAATTCCATCCCTTCTCCATCTTGTAGCATTTTTATTTTTTCATGGTTGTGTCTGTTAGGTATTCGGTAAATGCCCCCGATATATTGCTTTCTCTGCTAATGATGATGAATAAATTCAACAACTACTATAGCAATTGATTTGATCTTTGCAATAAATTCAGTTTTATGCATGGCCATCAATGGTCACTGATCTAATTCAGGAGTTGTAACAATCAAAGTTTTGTACCAGCAAAGTCCTTCAAATTTTTCGCAGTTTTTTCTGCGTAGTTGTGTCTGAGACCATGATTTTGATGTAATTTCGATAATTTGAACATTGCCTGATGTCGTTCAGATGGAGAATAGTTATTGATTTTTTCAGAATTGCGCCCCACTTAATTTGCTAAAAATAATCATCAATAACTGTTGTGTTTTTTACATTTCGCGCTTCAGTGGAAACACCTTACGTGGTGACCGGCAGCTATTATTGCTTGAACATCATGAATCAAACTGTTTTTCGTTGCGTCGAGGGTAAGTAAAGTGAAATATAGAGCAAGTTGAATAAATGAAAAGAATTATATGCTCGTTGAATGAGTCGAATTATGCAGCACAATTGTGTGAAAACCGATTGCTTTATACGCCTTATAAGTATATATAGCATGCACATCTTTAATGCATTTGAAACTAGATGATTTACGTGATAGCAACACGATGAAACTGAACTTTGAATGATGAAGGTGTGAGCACCTTAATAATTAGTCGTTTATAGCTACCTTGAAAGCTTGACCGTAAAAAACTTGTGATAACTTATTTGAACATCATGGTTCTTTGTAAGAACTCTATTTACCATTGGCATTCATGTATGCCTTTGTTCAACACCTAAGTACTTTTTTAAATGTTCACTGAACATGATGCTGAGGTCTATAATGGATATCGGCAAACAATCAAAACCTGTTTTAGTATGTAAGCTATGGGGGTGTAAGCATCAAAATATATGAGATAAATATTCTATTCATTTAAAATAGAATTATCAATAATATAAGCAAATAAATCTTAATGTGTCCAGTGCATCTGCTAAAATATAATCCTAATATAATCCTAATCACCGACCGTTGATAGATACCATTTGGATTGATCAAGACTAATTTATATAATATTAATAATAATAATCATAATAATAATAATAATAATAATAATGATAATAATAATAATAATAATAATAATAATAATAATTATTATTATTATTATTATTTTTGCGGCATAGAACGGTAAACATTTACGCGGTTTAATAGAATTTCGATCAAAATCGCGTGTTTTGTGTTTGCATAAGTTGTACTTTTTGAAGTGTCATGAGTTGGTGCGAAGAGAGAGAGTACAATTATGAGTAGTGCACCGAACTATTTTGGTAAGTACTCGCATACGATTACTTACCGACCTCTCGAATATCAAAAACGGCAACAATGTAATGAATATTTGGTTCTCGAGTTGAAAAACCTAAAGTTTTCAACTGACCATGATTTATTGTCAAATCTGACATTGTTTATTTGAAAGGGGATGTCTTCTAAACTCAGTTTTGGGCTAGAAAACTTTTTTACACACAGGGACATTAGGCATTATGATGATGCATACTCGTAAGATTTCAAACAGATTTTTTTAGCCAAAATTGTACAAGGCTTACCTAATTCGTGACAATCGAAATTATCAAGTTTGTGTGTGGTTTGGGCCTGAACCAAATGATAGTTCAATGTCAAAAGCTGCAAATATATGTGGTCGAATATATTCAAAAACGTTTAGTTTGAATCTTACCTAAATACACAATGCAAGATTCATTGAAAAGTATAAATTTCGAATCATCCAGAGTTGCGAACTCTAACACAAGCTCGATTGAAATAACTCGTAGCAAGCTCCTCTGAATGAGAGACAAATTTCTTTGAGAAATTTTAATCAGTTTACAATAGATTTGCATGCAGCAAGATTAGATATATCCGAAGCCTCATTTTTGAAAAGATTCTTTTACACGATTAACAATATTGAACTTCAAAATGCAAGTTCAAATTATGGTCACAATTAAGGAAATCAAATTGATCAGATTTTGCTTTTACTCACAACTACTGTTATAGCGCTGTTTTAAATGCATCCTTTGCGAATAGTAGGATATAAATTACTGAGCTCCGGAACAGTGAACAGTGAGTAAACTATTTCCAGGTCTATAAAAATAAAGTATATCATGGTTAGATATCAAATCCCATGAGAGTTAACGAAATATCCTTATTTACATGCTTTTACAAAAGGGACATTCCACACGCCTTGTTTCGTGATGCTTGCACTCATCAGGTATGGAGTGTACGATCACGATCCGTAAACGTGAAAAGAAAGAATTGATAAATTGTGAACAACGTTTTGATGTCAGTAGGTACTCTTGAATAAGATTTTTACCACCAACCTGTTTAATCTGATAGATATACATGTTTGATTTTGTGTGGAATATCCACAATTTTTCAATTTTGTTGTGCCAAAATTATTCATGAATGTCTTTCAATTCAAGGCTTGAATTACTAAGCACGAAGTATAATCCAATAATGCTTACCGATATTTTGACTTTTTGGAAGCGTTTGAAGTAACATACATCATTATTGTTTACTCATGTAACTGCTAAGGTTCATATTGCTCTCGTACATGCACTGTTTCAAGTCATGTAGATGTTGATTTTACTGTTTCTACATGATGAGTGCAAACAACACTAAACTGTTTGTGGTATAGGTGTGATGGCAATGCATGCAAATAAGGAATTTTTTATTTAGTCCATGGGCTTGTTCCCATATACAGATGTTTGGGCACATGTGATTGAAAAGATTGGTTTTGCTGGCCTTATACAACGATGACTTACGAGTTCAAACTTTTTAAGTGTTAATCAATGTTTAGAGGCACATTGATCGTATTGACCCGTATGATGAGTACAAACAGTTATAAACCGGTCGTTGGGTGTAAGTGATTGAAATGCATGCTAATACGGATTTGGTACAGATTTGAAAGTATAAAAGTACCTCGAGAATGTAACCATCAATCTCTCGTAAGTCGAACATGTGTATCATCGCAACACCATATAAATGATAAATTTTAAAAATTTACTAAAATATCCATTTTTACTTTCATGGCTAAGGCGTCAATATTCTTGTCCTGATGTTGTATTGAGGGAACTTCGAAAAATACTCATTAGCATGTAAAAGCGAGCACTTGTTCGGTTAGTTCGATTTTAGAATAACAATTCAGCATTGGACGTCTGAAAGCGATGCTCCAGCTCATAACTCAAAATCACTCTGTTATTCCACAGTTGAAAACCGTGTTATATTTTTCACCGTTTTTTCTTCATCAAGTTAAGTTATTAAAATCTCATATTTGATGTTAAAACAGAAATGTTGTTCTAAAATATTGGGAACCTATCGTTACGCAGCGTTATATATAATCATATTTTGAGATAGCATCACATTATTAAGAGTCTTCGTGTGGAAAAATATGGTTTGCGAAATACATGCATGATGAATCAACCTCTTTCTCAATGCAATTAATACAGCGTGTAATTTTAAAATTGTATTACGTTTTTGAAATAAATTAATTTTTATTCTCAATGCATCTCTCATCAATCTCACACATTCTAGTAGAAGAAAGCCCATTTGAATGTTAGCTGATAAGTTATTTAGGCGTAATTATAAAACTAATATTGAAAAACGTTGTTCAAACCTAGGAACCATGGTTTCAAAAATATCTTGCTTCTATATCATTATTTACATTGAAAGACTAATTGACTTAAGATATTGTTTGTGTGAACTCTCACCGAAAGGAGGATGTTAGATGACCTTAGAAAAACATTCCGAAAAACCCAATAAATTTCTTATTTTGTTAAGCTTATCGGACACTAAACTATTATCGAGACATGAGGGCATGATTATTTACTTGATAACCCACGACCTAGACAGAAAATCCGATATACGTTTTATTCAGTGCTTGACGGCTTTAATTGGAAATCTCTAATTGCAAATGTGGTACGTTTGACAAGTTTTGTAATTGTTTAGTTGAATGTTGCTGTTTATATAGAGACTAATTCCAGTTCTTAATTCGAAATTCGTTTTCAAATTTGGACAGAATCCAATCGAACAACACGAATGCTCTTGAACGGAAGGCATTCATTCGTTATCCATGTTCTCGATAATAACAATTGTGAAATCATTCGTATCATCAGGTTTTATCGCTGCAAATGTCTGCTCCAATGTTTGAGGTAAATCTCGCCTCCAGATTTCAAAAGATGTGTAAAAATGAATAAACATACAATTTTTAATTATATGATATTTATTTCTGAGTTACACACATTGAGGCAGAAGGTGATTGGGAGTCAACTGAATAGAAGTACATAGATAAATAAAATGATTATAACTAATATCTAAAGTCTAGGCAGAAAATATATACATGAAGTATCATCAACATAAGGTTCCAAGTGAAAGCGCTCAGTACTTTTTGTTTTTCATTTGTACAGCCTACTCACAAGTAGGTAATGTTGAAAACTATCCACTGTATGAAGGTTAGAAAGGTCGTCACAAGCGGAGCAGTTTTGGGGAAAAGCTCCAAATTCGAAAATTGCTCTAATTTTGCGCAACTCATAGAGCCTCTGACAACTGAGTATAGCTCTTGGCCTGCACAAGGCTTGCAGTGTGACACAGCAGAGCTGATTCTACTGACTGAAGAAATTGCTCCGACCTCTAACTGGCGGCTCAAAATCAGTTGGTTTCTGGCAGGTTGAGATCGTATTTCCATGAAGAAGGTCTACCAAGGGAAAGGAAATCCCTTTCCTCGAACCTCTACTGCCTTGTGGCGACATCTAATCATGGAAAAGGCTTAATGAGTCAACCTCGATGAGCCGAAGTCGCGTTAATCATTCCGAAGTTGTATTCAAATTCGACCTGCCAACTCCTGTGACAGCAAAGTTAGAGAAACGTATCATTCTTTCTGTTTTTTGATTGCAGTGGTGTCGTGGGGTGGAAGCATTTGTGACAACGGCAATAGCTAGTTCTCCATATTGAACTGCCATGATGTTCATCTCAACGTAACGATGGAGAAGACACTCTATTCCGCTTTTATGGATAACAACACGGGAAGTAGAAGATAGCGGTTACAAGCTATGGCTCGAGTGGCGCTCTGCGTCGAGGATTAACCTACGAGTATTCTTCATGGATTTCCAGCGATTTATGTTACCGAAATATTTTCTCTATTCTGGTAACCCACATGGCAGCGAAGAGTTTAACTCAGAATTCTCATTACTCTATATAGACTGCTGGAACCTCAGAAGCTTCAACATCCAAAACAAAAATTGTCTCAGGGACCGCATTTACCACTTCTACTGTTGGTTAAAGTAGTTCCACCGGGTTCTTGCAACCAACTCACGCAACCACTGAGCTGAATAGATGTAGTTTGATAAGCACAACTAGTATAGCTATGATATCCCAGGTGTGACCAGCAATGAATTTGCTAAATGATACACTATGCTAGAGCTGAAATCTTTTATAATGGTCAAACACCTGTTTGACTGTTGTTATCGCAAAATAAATAATTCACACTTTTCATACATCAAAAAGTCCAAAACTGCTTACTTTGAATTTGAGAAGAACCAATGTATCATATACAACAATCATTTCGCTTAGAAATACAAATTTTCCAACAACAGAGCCATCACTAATTTCTCAACAATTCATTACTAACTACCATTTAGTTATTTGCGAATGTTTCTATGTACAGAAGCTGATCGAAATGTTCATATAGATCAAGTTTACCCGCCAAGAAATTTATCGTAGTCTATGTTATGGGAATACGCCTTAAACAGTTAGCTTTCGATATTCGTTAATTAAAATAATTCCAATATCCCACCAAAAGATTATTAATATAAAGATAAACTGGATTGTTCGTTAAATCGATTCGATTTAGCCTGCTTGATTATTCTTGCATACTTTGACAGCTGCATGGATTGTATCATGGACGAGGTTGAAGTCCAAGCCCCGGTTGGTCAAACAATCGGTTTTGTGAAACAGATTAGTGAAGCGTGCGAAATACGATATGAAGTGAGGGATGTCGCGCGAGGGGTGACGCTGCAAATCTACGGGCCGAGCTATTTCAACTTGGGTGGAAAATGGAGTTTCTCGGTAAGAAACTTAATGCTTACGAGAAAACGAGAGAGGATTAAAATTAATATGTATAAATGGTTCATCCACTTGTTGAATTATTGAATTTAATCTATCTATTCATAGGTAAATGAGGGACTGACACGGCAAACATGATATGATGTTTGAAATTTATTTGGGTTTCACAGGTTTTAATCCATTCGCTGTCACAACTTCAGGAATATATGATTAAACCCGATCATAAACATAACCATGGGCAGAACTAGAACACAATTGTTGTTGGCTTTTTTCAGTATATAAACATCAATATCGCATGAATATTTATATGTTCCACAGTTTTTTGAAATGAGTAAACAGTCAGATTCGGGAGGAACAACCTCTCCCGTAGCGCTCGCAGCGATTCGCAGTATTCGGTCGTTCCGCATCAGATGCAAGTCTACGGCACGATCGGTGTATAGCCGCCAATAGCTGTATCTGCTTCTCTCCAGCTTTCAGACGACGTTTTACACAATGCTTCCAAAGTGAGCGGTCAAGAGAAAGTGCATCTTAACATGTGGAGCCAATGAGAACAGCTTTCAAATCTCAATTGTAAACGTCTTTGTACCGCAAGTGCGGTCTGCCCAATGGTCAACTTCCTGATTGCAACTCACCATAGAGTAGATCTTTCGAAATACGAAGCTATGTGCTTTTTGTGACCATAAATTTTTGAATCTTGAATCTTAAATCTTCCATTCTGCCGACGTGGGTAGGCCATCGCAGCCGGCGCTGCCTTAGTATGATGAACATTCTCTTTAGACCAGCTTTTGAATGTACTTCAGCATTAGTCACTCTGCCCATCCACGATATGTTCAATGTACGACAGATGCTTCGTAGATGGAAAGCATTCAGCTTCTGTTCGTGTCTTGCGAAGGTGGTCCAGGTTTCACTGCCGTACAGTAAAGTATTTAGTACGCAAGCATCGTATACCATCATCTTCGTCTTTACAATCTGCTTGCGGTTACCCCAAACACGAGAGTTTAATCGGGACAAAATGACAGCTGCTCTGCCAATCCGTTTATCAATCTCCGTGTCTAGCGAGAGGTTATCTGCAATGGTTGAACCCAGTTATGTGAGATGATGTACTGGTTCAAGCTGACAGTTTCCAAAATGGATGATTGGGGGCGATACAGTCCCTTGACCAAGGACTTAATCTTGCTCAGGCCGATTGTTAGCCCAAATTATTTGAATGACGACGAACAACAGTACATTAGCGAGTGAAAGTGTTATGGGAGTGAGCAATAATGTCTGCATCATCGACAAGCTGTAGGTTTTGGATTAGAAAATCCTGTGCCTTGGTTTCCGCTGTCAACCGGTTCACGTTGAAAAGCTTGACATCTCTTTGCGTGCCTTCAATTGTCGTCCTAGAAGCGTGACTTAGAAGCAGAGCAGAGAAAACATTCTGGAAGAGTGGTAGCAAGAACACATCTTTTTGGACACCTCGGCGAACTTCAAAGGCTTCTGAACTGGAACCGTTAAAATGTACTGTGCCCTTCATGCCTGAATGGAAAGAAATAACGAGTTTGAGAGGTCTTAGGGGACAGCCTGTGAGATAAGCATTTTGGAAAGACCCTCCCTGCGGACATAGTCGAATGCCATCTTCAACTCAATAAAAGCAGCATATAATGGTGTACGCTATTCCTTCAAACTTTCTTGAAGTTGTCCTAATCAGAAGATCATATCAACGGTTGATATACCACTGCGGAAACCATATTGAGTTTTGGAGTAAACACTATTAGCCAAAACTTGTAGCCGGATCTGTAAGACATTAGCAAACGATTTGCCTACAACAGTCAGAGGGGGGATTCCTCAGTAATTGTTGCAGTCGCCTCTACCACACTTATTCATAAATCGCTTGATTATCTTTGTGTCTCATCTCATTGTGGACACACTCCTTTTGCCAGCACTGAAGAATCAAATGGTGGAGCAGCTGTGATAATGCTTTTAAACAGCATTTGATGAGCTCAGGTGGAATTTAGTCATCACCGCGGGCCTTTCCATTCGCTAAGTGGTCTATTGCCTTATTAAACTCATCAAGAATTTGGGGAGTACCTAGAATTTTAATGTTTGGCAAACGCTCAAAATTTCTAAGTACATGCTGTAAATCCGTACTTGTCTTAGAATAGAGAGAGCAGAAGTGCTCTACTTATCATTCCATCTGCTGAGTTTTTTCGACAACCGCGTTACAAGATACAGACTTAATGGGCGCCGTTTTAAGTTTGTTGGGACCAATGGCTCGCTCAATCCCATCATACATACCGTGAAAATTTCCAGTATTCGCAGCTTTTTGGATATTGAGGCTAACTTCATTCCAACAGTCATTTGCACACCGCCTTGCAGTCTTTTGGACTTAAGTTCTAGCTGCTCTTAGAAGTCTTAAGTTTTCATCTGTTGGCATACCTTTGAACCTCAATAATGCTGACCGTTTCTCCTCCAACACAGCAGTCGTTTTATAAGCTTCTGCTTCGAACCAGTCGCTCGTTCGAGCTTTCTTCTGGCCGAAATTGGAAAGTGCCACTCCGCATATGCAGCTTTTTATCGATTCACAGTTTTCTGAAGCCAATTCGAGTGGGGTTGTCTTGTTGAACTTGGCTATGAAGCCTTAAGCAAATCGCGCAGCTAGATTAGGCTCGCAGACGAGAGTGACGTCTATCCTAGGCTTAGCAGACAATTTAGTGCGGCGGAGCTCGGGTTTTTCACAGACCAGCGAATGATCAGTGTCGTAGTCTGCGCTTTGATATGATCTGGTAATGTGTACACTTTCTATTTTAGTGCGCACAACAAAAATAAAGTCAAGCTGATGTCAATTCTTAGTGGATAATGTTTCCAAGAGAATGTATGCTCTGGTTGTATTTAAAAGAAAATTTTACAGATTAAAAAATTTACCTGTATGCACAGGAGCTGTCCATTTACATTGGTTTCAAGTACTCCGAACCTTCCGAGACAGTTTTGCCAAGACTCGTAATCTGCACTAACTCTGGTAATGAAATCACACAATATCACTGCCCCTTATTTGTTGAATGATTTCGAGGACTGTTGAGATGATATGATAAGAAGAGTCTTTCTCACCAGGCGTCGCAGAGATTGTCGGTGCGTAAACGTTAAATAAACTAATGGTACCAGTAATGCATTTCAGATTTAAGTCAAAATACGTTCACTCCCGTTACGGCTGCTTTTATTAAGCTGTTAAGTACTACAAACCCAACTCCATACAGTCGAGGCTCATCAGAAAACCTTTCTTTATAAAAAATGTTGATCTCTTTCTTTTAGCGCGTCTCTTGCAAAGCAGCCACGTCGACATTTGTTAAACCGATCAAAGAATAAGAGCTAGAAAAAGCAACTATCACTCCGACACACTGATGAACAGTGCAAGTGGTTTATTCAAAACAGAGAATGTTTGACTGCGCTTCTGTTCAAATAATAAAACTGTGTACGCATATTCGAAACGAGTTGTAAACGTTTTCAATCGTTTGAGGTTAACTCATCCAATGGTGACAAACATCGCGAAATATAACTTTCACGAAACGAATAATGACGCCATAGGGGGACGTTTCTGGATGAATAAAAACCTAAATGTTTCTCGCATGAAGACGCTGTTTAAGTAAAATAAAACACTTTACAGCAGGAATGTATTCTATCACACAGGTATTTTAGAAAAATATAGCAACAATCAATTGCATCTTGCTATAAATTATATTACGTAAACCTTTCCAAACGGTTATCACAAACAATGGATCCTGACATAGAGCCGCTCAGTCTTTGACGGAAGATGACTTCATGTAGTGTCACGTTCTCTTAACTGAGGTATACACGACAAATACAATGGCTTCATGACAGTACCCCTAATCACACTTGCTGCACTGTATTCCGATTTTTCTTGTGGCTTATCTGACGCCTGTCAACTCGAATTAAAATCCACCATCAATTACTGAATTCTTGTTAGTCTAATAAATATTCACTCATTTAGTCTTTCTAGACAAACAAAGCATGTTTTTGCTTCGAATGCTCGAGCTGCATGATTTGAACACTATTCACTGAAAGCTTTCCTTACCCCATCTGTGACTAATTACTGCATAATTCAATGATGTTGTAGCATGTTTGATTGTGTATTGATCCTCCAAAAATTAATCCCGATTATTTTTCACTTTTATGCACGCAGATTTTATCGGGAGATAGTTGTTCTAGGATCGGACGAATAGACGACAATTGGGAAAACCTTCTGAAAGAAATGTTTGGCAGTGGGAATATTTTTGGTCTTTCGTTTCCCTTGGATCTAGCTGTTCGATTCAAAGCACTATTAATCGGGGCCGCGTTTCTGCTGATAGGTTGCGTAGTACAAACTGCTCGTGTACTGAAATTATTGTGATACTCACATATTCCTTTTTCTTTTGTACTGCATTTTACAGACCAACATGTTCGAAATATAGACTCTTTGTATTTCTCGATATACATGTGAATCTTTGATAAGTTTTCAAATGTATAACATATATTGCTTTCCATGGAACAGTATACGATGTTCGATCACCAAATAAATGACTTCGTGGCGAATGATTTAAAAGTAAAATGATTACAGCTAGTTTAAATTAAATTCTTTTAAATAATTTCTGATTTGGATTATATAAATTGCCTTTTTCTAATGCAGATTTTTTGTTTTCGTCTTTCAGAACTTTATGTATTTCAAACAGTAGTGGGCAGAATGACAGTCAAATGTTTCACATTTTATCAAAGTCTCAACACATCTTGTGGCCGAAAATGTATTGAAGATATACATTTTTCATTGTGTTTATAATAAAAGCTTTAGTGACTTCAAACTATCTGCTTTTTTCGTAGCTGAGATATTCACATTTTATGGTGGTAATTGCTGCACACTAAATCATTACGGATAATCTTGTCACAAAAAATAAAAATAATTATAAAAGCGTTCGTAAAGTTCCGTTCTCGGCAAACCTACCGAAATTCGTTCGCATTATTTGGCTTAAATGAGAAGTGTATGTGAAATAATCGATACAAAGTTCAGTGGAATTTTGAAGAATACACTACTCGGCAATTTAATCACCGACGAAACGTATCTGATAGAAAGGTGGATCACACCTCTTTATCGCAATGACAGCACGGCTTTTTGTTGTGCCGTTGAAACCTATGAGCGTTCAATTTTAAACTCCTATAATTTCCTTTTACACTTGATAAGCTCAATAGAGTGATAGACCGCGTTTGTTTACGGTGTATTTTCATGAAAGTTCAACAGACACTGTAGAACAGCCTGAAATATATATTTGTTTTTTCAAGATTCAAGATTCATGATTTATGGTTAAAAAGCTATTACCTGTACAATCACCACAGAATCGTGATATAAGTATATATATATATAGCTGTGTTAGTAATGGGAGTATAATCCCCAAGAGATGCATGATAACACAACCATCAAGCTTTTCGAGAATGTGTTCGATAGTGGTAACGGTTATGCTTATAGAGTAATCTCTCTCCGGAGAAGTTTCATGGAAATGCTTTTTAATTGCTCAATTGATTAATATATATAACCCAAGTTGAATCTTAGTGTATCTTTTACATATAAATAACTAACAATGTGTACCGTATAGCGGTAATATCTGAAATATCTACGCAAGGAAATAGATGCACACGAATGTTTAATAATTGTTGGTCATTCTTGATTTCCTTAACATAACACGAATGCATTTATTAAAAATGTCCGATTGCTTTTTATTGCAATTCAACAATGCCGAATTTGCTGTGACACAGCCTCTTTCAAAAGCTAAGCCATGTTTATATAGTTGTAAACGGTCTTATTTCAAAGTGACTACTTCTTCCGTAGTCAAATGCAGGTGCACGGACTTTCTCTTGTTCACTCACTTAAAAGGCATTGTGGAAACGTTATCATCGAGCCAATGCAGAGGAGATTATGCTGTCAGATGATAAAAGTACATTGAAACGATAAAGTGCAACCGCCGCTGATCATCCGAGTACTGTCTATCACATTAAGTGGTCTTGAGGAGATCTTCTTTCCTGAATTGTACTTTCTAGTCATATGAGACGTTATTAAACATGGAAAGATATGCGCTTGTTATTCACATCAATGGTCGAAATCGAGTAGAGTCCAACAACAAAACTACATGAAGGTCTCACCTGCGCTGCCAAGCCGTTTGACTAATAGCTATGGAAGCATCTTAAATTGATCTAGCGATTTGGGAATAATTTTTATGACACATCAACTTGTAAGCTGTTTGCGGAGCATCATTTTTAATCATCTGTTCAGAGAACATGCTGGCAGCAAGCTTGAACATTACATTTGATGTATGCTATTCGCATCAACGAATGTTGTTAGAAAGTCCATTGATGTTCAGAGCTGCAACTTACACTGCTTGCGTAATCCCTCGAGTTTCTGGAGGAACATAGGGCCTCGGCAACTCGTCTCCAGTTTGGTCCGTCCATAGCAGCCAGTTTGATGTCGTTCCAGTTAAGTCCACACTTGCGGATTTCCTCTCCACACGAGCGCTTCCAGGATAGCCTTTGGCGTCCGACCCGTCTCTTCCCGATTGGGATCCATGCCAGAGCATGACGCGTGATGTCATAATAAGGTTTCCGCGAGGTGTGCCCAACCCATTTCCACTTTTTTCTACTGATGTGCTGGGCGATCGGTTCCTTAGCAGCAATCTGCCACAGGTCATGATTCCTTATCTTTTCCGGCCATTTTACCCCAATAATTCGACGTAGGCAATTATTGTGGAATGATTGCAAGCAGCCAGAAGACTTTGCTGTCACTCGCCAGGTTTCCGATCCATAGAGTAGCACGGATTTGTCGTTGCTTCTGAATAAACGGAGTTTTATGCGTTTTGATAGAACCTCCGACTCCCAAATGGTTTTCAAAGCTATGAACCCGTATTTTGCTTTGCCGATTCTGGCGACTATGTTTTCGTCCGTGCCACTACTTAATGAAACAAGGCTGCCGAGGTAGACGAATTGCGTGACATCTTTAACTGCTTTACCATTGATGGTGATTGATGGGTGTTCATGAATTAACACACGGAGGACTTCTGTGTTTCCGGTATTCACGCGCAGCCCTGCATATGAAGCGATGTATGCTAGTCTATTGGTCTTTCTCTGAAGACGTTGGGGGTCATGTGATATCAAGCAGACATCATCAACGTATTCCAGATCCTTCAAATGCTCGGATTCCTTCCAATCAATACCGTTCCTCTCACCATTTACTGTGTGTTTCATTTTCCAGTCTATTACCAACAGGAAAATCATAGAAGACAACACGCATCCCTGGCGGACGCCAGTCTCAACTGCAAATGGATCGGTCAGTCTTCCGTTGTGAATTACCTGACAGGAGGCACCTTCATACAGCTGCTTTATGAGGTCCATGTACAGCGGTGGGACCCCATAGTGCGGCAAATGCTTCCATATGAATTCGCGGTTGAAGGCTTTCTCAATATCTATTAAGTTGAGGCAAAGAGGCGATTTCCAAAAAAATGCTTTTTCCAATTATTATGCGGATGGTCTCACTTTTGTCGATAGCTTACGCTGCAGTCACCAGTAATTAATAAACAATACGAGGTATATATTATGTACACTCTCCTAATTCGGTTTCCAATAGTTTATCTGATTGATAACTTCGGCTCAAATGAATAACTCCTTAATTGTCATACTGGTATGAGCTGTGTTAAGTTAGAATTTACTGAGAAGAACTTCGGCAATGCGATTATTATAAAGTTTGCTAGAATCATAACATGAAGGTTTTTGATGCCTTTATTTACACTTCAGAATCAAAATGATAGATATGACAGAATACATTCGCCGTTTTATTTGCATAGAATGACCAGCATGAGTCACTTGAACACGAATTATGTCGACGTTATTTAAGTTTCGTCAACAAAACTTATGTTCAACTGTTGTTTTTGACTATCTTTCAATAAAAGAGAAAGCTTGTTGATGAGAAGCAAAGTTTTGATCCATTGATATATACTTTCTACCGATTCACCTAAGAACAAACATTCATGTTTAATCATGGAAATAAAGCCCACAGCATTGTTAATACTAATTTTCCAAAACTTACACTGAAATGTGAACAACGCATACTATTAGTCTTTTGTAACCGAACAGGAATCGCTTTGTTATTCATTGTTTGAACAACGTGCTTCGCTGTACAAACCCATGTTTAACCCTTTAGCGACCAACACTTTTGCTGATTAAGAAAAAATATCTTTGTAATTTTTTTACACTGAAATTATAACTATAGGGCATAATTATACATATAAATACTTAAAAGTTTAATTCCGAAGGAAAATTTATAAGACGACCGTACGGTCCACTTGGACCTGAGACAGCTTAAACAAAAGAAGACCATACGGTCCTATTGGACTTGAGGGAAAATTTCATGCAAATTAGTGATAAATATTTCCTTTCTTTGTGTATTATTTTGTGTCTTATTATAGTATGCAACTCCCTTAGATTTTTCAGCTCTTCGCAATAGTAAGTAGCTGTTCACCACTGCCATGTCAAACAAGTGAAATATTAGTCTGAAATAATATTTCTTAGTGCGGAAATTCATGCTGCAGTATGCCATGTACTGGTCATGCAGATCAGTACCCCCCGTATTATTGTTGTAGCATGACACAATATTAGGAACTACTACCTGTATCCTCTCCTTTGCTTTGCGGCCAAATTTCTCTCGCTGATGTAATGGAGCAGACATCAGGAAACTAGAAGCGAGGCAAACAGACCTGTTATCATGCCATTTCACAGCAGTGATTGAAACGCAATCAATTTCAGTCATATTTTCATCAAATGAACCTCTGCGCCACTCACGTAACTGTTTATCAGACTTAAATTTCAGCCCTTTAAGTCTTCTTTCTTGGACGGTTCCACATGCCCATATTTGCCTTGATGCCAAATGAGAAATTAGTTTTAGTGATGTGAACCAGTTATCAAAATAGATCTTGTGGTTTTTCCCATCTGGTATGTTTTCGGCCAAGTTCAGAACAGCATTGGAGCTTGGACCCAGATCAGGGACACCCACCCTTGTCACAGGCATAATTTTTCCTGAGTATGGCAAGAAGTCGTAAACGATGCCAGTACTATCTGCAAGAACAAATATTTTATATCCCCATTTATTTGGCTTCTTGGGGATATATTGCTTGAGTGATGACTTGCCCTTGAAAGGAACTATTTGCTCGTCAACGCATAAATTTTCTCCCATAGGGATTTGCTTGAACTTCTCCTTCAAATGGTCAACAAGAAGTCTCACTTTAGCTAACTTGTCACTTCAATTCAATGAAGAATTGTCAACCAAATGTAGATTAGATTTTATGTTTTCCCATCTTTTACGTGGCATTGTTTGAGCAATGTTTTCATTCAAAGCATGAGCTGACCAATGAAGGCGAGTGTTATCAATTTTGGTCACTGACATTTGCATGCATATTCCCAACCACTGTTCAAATTCCAAATTAGTTAGATCAAGGGGTTTTGATGGATCGTTTTGCAGAGCATACAAATTAATTTGTTCTATTAGGTCATCAGATACCAGACTCTTGAAGTAAAGCATTGGAGACTCATTGATGTCATTCTCGATAAGATGGCTGTCAAATACGTGAACATCCTCTTCTGTATGTGATGTTCTCATAGAATGCCAATAAATACGATCAGATTTATTCCTTATGCTTGTAACTGCGGTGTCAACACAACGTTGTTCAGTAAGTATGTTCTCTTGATCCTTCACATTGTGTTCATCTTCACTTAAATTTTGCATGAGGGCTTCAAAATCAGGATATAGAACACCATCATCATCATCATAAAAATCTGACTCTACATCACTTGTACAATCTAGTGTGGCTACTTTACTGGCGATGCTGCTGGGCTTCATCCTCGTACCTAAAAACAAGAAAATTGTAGGTATATATTTTGCTCAATTCAAAAATCACTTGTTACGTCACATCGCCTTACTACAGCACAATTATAAAAGAATAAATTGCTGATAATAATTGACAAATGATTATGAACAAAAGATGGAATACATTTGGGAAATATTTAAATCCCAAAATATGTCGTGTATTCTGTGACAAAATATATATCAAGATTATAAATTTAACTATAACATTCGAATCATATCTTTTGTAGCTATATGATCTTCATTTATTTGAGGTTTTATATTTAAATGATCATGTCATACTACTTAGCTATGCAACAATCAAAGACTCTAAATAATGTGTTTGAAATACAAATAATTCCATTGTTATGTTGTTTTGAAATAATGAATATCATTGGAAATATTAATATCTGCCTAAATATCTGGTTAGACAATTAATTTGGTGATAATAAATAGTAATATTCGGAAAACGAATCATCAAGACCAACTAGACCATACAGTCCTCTTTTACTTGTGCCTTTCCCAAGACCAAGAGGACCGTATGGTCCTCTTTACAAAATATAATGTAAATATCTTGATAAAACAAAAACGTCATTCTAAAGACTTTAAGTTTCAACTCAAATACTCATCTTTCACCAATGAATTATTTAGAGTCAAATCTCACCTGGTGTATGTGCCATTTTAGTTACGAAAATGAACTTTTAAGGAAAACAGAACAGTACGTCCATAGCTCGCAAAGACCTTCTGCATACTGATGGAATGACGCACACTGAGAGCCAGACAGTCTAAGAACGATACTTCGACATGTCTGGACTCGTTCAAACCTCGCAGCAACCGAATATTGTTCACTGTTAGAACAGTTATCCAAAAGAGGACCGTATGGTCCTTTTGGTCGCTAAAGGGTTAACAGTGGCACCAATATCTAATTTCGTTTGTCCACAAGATAGTTTAAATATGTCTTGTTTTCGCACTAGTGATTGGACTGTTCGTATTTGCATCAATAAAACAAAACTCGTCATCGTGTACAGTTATCCAAACATTCTTTGCGCCGTTGCATCATGCTGCTAAAGTTTACGACTAATGTAACATCTGATGTCCCATAGGTATATACAGCAATCATTATTTTAGCACAAATATAATGATTAAATAATGACTGCAAGTTTCGCGTACCATCTATCACCACAACTAAAGACACTAAATAAAACACAGGGCGTAACCTTGAAATTGATCAAAACGTAGCTTTACTGACACTTAATCCTCAGACACTTAACCCCAGTTTGATAACTTCTGAAGAATGCAGAATGCGTTCACATGAATTTATTTAGCAGTAGAGATGCTTTTTACCTCTAATTAATCGACTTCGAACAAAGGCATGTTCTAACAAAGATGACAGTTCATCCATCCTCTCACTTTGAGGCATAGTTTCGGCTAAAATCTCAAATGTTTCGACTACATAATTCAACGGCACAACAAACAACGCTGGTAGGCATCTAATCTTGAGGAGTAAATCATGCTCTGCCTCATAATATGCTTTCATCCCTAGTTCACATATTTTTCGTTGTATGGCTTGGCATAGATGAAAACAACATCCACTTACTCGATGTTCTTTCTGATTTGAAGAAGAAGAATAAAAAGAAAAATCTATTCAATAAAACAAATTTTATCCCATCATATATATATATATATATATATATATATATATATATATATATATTCATTCATTCAGTCCTCTCCGTGCCGGGAGGCACATGAGGCGAAGACAACTTCACGCCAGTGGTTCCGGTCTGTCGCTGCTTCCGTTGCCGTCTGCACCGTGAATCCTTGTGCATGTAGTTCGCGTTCCAACGTTCTGCGCCAAGTTTCCTTGGGCCGTCCCCTTTTTCGTTTACCTTGCGGATGCCAGTGCATGTCTACCTTCGTATGCGAACAGGGATCCATCCTGCAGACATGACCGAACCACGGATCTGTTGTCATCGTTTCCGTAGCAATGTAGGTTTTACGGGATAGGGTTGCTAGCCCTAATCCCAACCCTCCTCCTTTCTCAGACGGGCTTGGGACCGTCCTTGGCGGAGTTATATATATATGAGCTTGAACCAGTACATCCTTTCACATATCTTGTTTCAACCATTGAGGATAACTTCTCGCTAGACACGGAGATTGATTAGCGGATTGGCAGCGCAGCTGTCGTTTTGTCTCGATTAAACTATTGTGTTTGGGGTAACCACAAGTTAACCGTAAAGACAAATATGATGGTATACAGCGTGTGCGTACTAAATGCATTTCTGTACGGCAGTGAAACCTGGACCACCCACGCAAGACACGTACGGAAGCTGAATGCTTTCCATCTACGAAGCATCGGTTTATCTTGAACATATCGTGGATGGACAGGGTGACTAATACTGAAGTTATTTTAAAAGCTGGTCTACAGAGCATGTTCATCCTATTACGACAGCGCCATCTGTGTTGGCTTGGTCATGTCTACAGAATTGAAAATAGTCGTATTCCGAAAGACCTGCTATATGGAGAGTTGCAATTAGGAAGTCGACCATTGCGCAAAAAGCTATGAAAGTTTTTGGCATTGACCGGGCGAGTTGGGAAGAACTCGCACTTGACCGCTCACATTCTATGCATTGTGTAAAGCGTCGTCTGCAAGCTGGGGAGGAGCAGATAAAGCTCTTGGCTGCTGATCACAGATCACGCCCCCGGCGTTCAACTGACGCCCTACAAACGAGTTCTGACCGTCGTTGCAAACGCTGCGGGAGAGATTGTTTCTCACGAATCGCACATTTTTTAGTCATTCAAAATGCTGTGGAACATGAAAATTCATGCGATTGTGATGTACATCCATGGTCGAGATCGACCGAAGAAGGCCAACAATATATATTCTTCAGTTTTCCGGGGACGGTTATCTTTCGTAAGGCACTTAATTAAATAAATCAACTAAATAAATTTAAAACTAAACAATTTGTGTTCTCATTACATCATTCTTTTCTGATATAATAACTAACTCCAACATGCGTTTTGTCCTCTAAAGATATAATAAATACAATCGTTCATTCTCATGAAACATACATGAATGGTTCATCGCGATCGATTAATCAGCGGGCACTAACTCAAGGCGTTAATTGTGGGACTATAATGGTGATAGTCAGGGATACGGTTACGATCCAGAAATGAAGATATGCACAGCTGTTACGGTCAAATGAGAGCAAAACTCGAGTACAGTGCATTTAATATGGATCCCGTCATCAACTTTGTGGTACTTATGAGAAGCACAAACAACCATAATATGTTTATCCTAGAGCTGAATGCATTCTTTAAAAATAAATTAAATCATTTTATTTGAATAGAAGGAAACAAAACTCCCAATTCCTGAATTTCAGTCGATTAACCAGTCAGACTATATGCAGGAATAGATAAAAACTCACATTTTTCCAGCACAGATTTATTTTATCATTTTCCGTAAAAAAAGAATTAAATGCACAGTTTGGATTGCCAGAATTTATCGATCTGAATGATTACATCGACAGAGAAGTTGATCAACAGTTTAACCAATATCATTTCAGTTACAAAATGATTTCACATAGTTGGTTTAATTGCGTCATTCGGAGAAAATGTCGTTTCAATAAGTGTTGTGAAAGGATGGTGTGAAAAACATGTGATTTCGAAAAAGAATTGTTATGAATCATGACATCAGAAATGCCTCAATCAACTGCCTCAATTTAATTATGTTAACTGCCATTTTTAAGCACGTATGCCTAAAAACGTTGCACTTTCAAGATACTATTCTATAAGGTTGTTTCGACCAACCTGTTAAATCCCTTAAGCCCAAACACGTGTGGATGATGTTAAACCAATGATCATGAAACATTTCATTCGCATTTACTTTCATCGTACACTACCCAATACAACAGAGTTCTGACTATCGTTGCAAGCGCTGCGGGAGAGATTGTTCCTCCCGAATCGGACTGTTTAGTCATTCAGAAAGCTGCAAAACATGAAATTCATGCGATGTGATGTACATTTATGGTCGACATCGACCGACGGAGGCCAACAACAACACTACCCACGACCGGTTTCGTGATGTTCGTACTCATCAAGAAGGGACAGTAAGATGCGGATACACTTGTCATGAAACAGTGGTAGAATGGCAAACAAGTTGTCACAATTGACGTGTTCCATCAAATGTGCTTGAACACATGTAGATCAGGCAAAACCTATAATCCCGACAAAAATGATCATTTGCATAAACGTTTTGATTTAAATTTGGTAGGAATTTATACGACCTTCTGGCTGACATGTAATCAAACAAATCCAACAAATTTACAAGAAAATTCTGGTCTATTTTCGAATGGTAAAATTCATGATAGACCGTAGTTGTATTCATCCAGATCTTTTATTATTTCAACGTTGTATATTGAAAGCAGACATGATTTACCAAATATCAATTTTCAAGTAGAAAAAATGATGGATGTGCTCAAACGTTATGACCAAATTTATTTCATAGAAATAAATAAAAAATATTCACAATGAATCTGGAAAACAAATGTACCAATAGGATTGTTCACTAAAACCATTCTGTTAATGTGAATCGCGTCAAAATAGTTTTCAAAAGTTTATCTTTTCGTTTCATTTCATGTTATATTTGTCATTTGTTCATAAAGTCAGTCTGTGAATTTGAAGGAACAAAAGTATGTATTTAATGATTAGAAAAACAAAATTATATTTTCGAATAAAGAAATAACTTATTATTTAACAAGTAATCCTAACCCATTGAAAACAATCTGTTTAATAGGTATGTTGTATCAGAATGATCGTATCGCGAATCCCTTTATATCTCGAAAGAAAAGTTTTGGTGACTTGGACAAACGACACTTGAGAATCAAAACAACTAAATCGTTGACCAGACATTTATGTTGGTCACCTATGGAAGATGTTCATATCTAGAAAAGATGTGAATCTAGAAACGGCCGTCTAAACAGGGTGCTTCGTCAGTTATCTTGGTACGATCCACGGACTTGTATTGCGATTCCCGGCAACGTATTCATGTTGATCACTATGGGCTACACTTGAAGAAATACCGTGCTACCATAATTATCGAATCACATTCAAAGCCACCGAATATATTGCTAACGATTGAATCCAGAGTTGATTTTACCATTGTTGCATGACTAGCAGCTTTCAGCCGTGCTTTAATCCGTATGCAACTTTCAAATGATAATTGAAGCCAATTTATTATCGTGCTAACATTCCCATCACTTACGCACTATTCAAGTATAACTTTGATAACTACGATAACTGTTTGCTGCTTGTACTTGTTCAACACCCAACCATCCGAACTCGAGTAAATCATCCGGGAATATGGTGATTAGCCTGGAACGTGCCAATGCCATTTGTTCCTCAACTACCTTTGATAAAACGTTAGGCTGACAATAACTTATTGCAATATCATTACATTGAACAATCTCCTTCGAGGAATATACCATCTGATTTATAAAACATTTCCTTGATTCATGAGATTCAAACTGCTTGGATTTGTATCTGCTCAAGTGTTATTGTAGAAATCATTTCCTTTCAAGTTCCGGAAATATTTTGTACAAAATCGGAAAAACAATTATGATGAAAATACTTGATCCATGAAATAAAACTATGAAAACACGTCAAACGGATCAAATCGTATATTAGGATTAAGGTTACTTGCATTCTGTCAATGATAGCGCTAGTGGTTATCTCACCATCGAAAAACGTAATCCAATGTACCTCTATACAGATCAAAAACACTGAGAAACGAAGCAAACCGAGATTACAAGAATCCGAGAACAACTGTAAATTGACCCGGATTTGAGGATTGTTACACTACATTCCATTAGTCTGTAATGCATATCACTCACAGTTAAAACGTTTATAATATATTATTGAAAACTTCAAATAGTGCAGTCAATTCTGACCGGTATTTCTCGTTAGAAAATTTCCGTCCTTCTCAGATTTTTGAATGGAATACACAATGTTCCAAAAATATTCCTTTTCCAAATACGAATTTCGATTTCTTAAATCAACATAATTGCAGAAATGTGAACAACACTTTATTTTGGTAATCCATCAGTGCCTCGAACGCTTAAAAAAGTATTAGTTTGGGATTCTGTATTTTTACATCTTGGTTTGTGGTAGGGTCCCCATTATAAACAATGAATTTCAAGTCTAACTTTGTTTACCCCAATTCAACTGGCTCAATTCTCAGTGAACCTAATCTTATTGGTTATGTGTAAACGCGGGGATGTGAGTAAAACTATACTTCAGCTCAACAATCTGTTTTATATGCTCGTTCGACACGAGCCCACTAGTTGTGCATAGTTTATTTCAAAGTAAAATTGTTCACCAAGAATAAACTATTGTATATTTTTCGATACAAAAGTGGACAGACAGTCCAGTCACAGTTGAAACAGATCGAAACATAACACAATGACAAACGAGAATCCGTTTTTGATGTATTACCACAATGCACTCAAAAGCATCCGATTACAGATTTTTGTTCATGGTCATGAATTTTACCCAATCTACATGTGTATAGGCACATGTGGTTGAATTAGTTGGTCGTGCCATCTTCGTCCAACAGTGACTTAAAGCGCATGTTGTTTACAATCACAAATAACTTTTCCAAATTGTGCAAAATTTAACAAATCTGACGAATATTGGTGACATTGCCAACAAACGAAACTCACAATAAGTAAGACAATTCCAATTAAAATCAATTTCGTTTCTGGCCCGATTCGATCATAAAATTCTACGGAGTATTTTTCATTATTACCGAACTGCGATTTTAATTTAACAGTACATTCCACTCGGCCTTCGTTTCTAATCTGTAAATGTTAATGGCATCCAATGAAGACTTAATTCTTTCAATTTGCATGTGATGAAAACGCCAGCAAACGCCAACACTTTTTTGATTTTTTATTAAGTTATGTAATTAAATTGTTATCAAATATATAAATTAAATTATCCTCAAAATTAATTTTCCATTCCACCAATGTTCTAATGCAGTGTTTCCTAACGATTTTATTATGTTTTCACACCCCTTATATTACATGAAATGATTTTCTCCATTTCCAATACACATGGCTTTATCACCTCAACTGTCATACCATTGAGTTTCTTGTATTTGGCTACTATATGTGCCACGTCGTATGAAGCCATCAATAGAGGTTTGTGAACAAATGAAACCTTATTTTGGAAGGATGATTTGTAAATCAAAGCGGATAGTTTTTACTTTAAATGATTCATCATAATAATATTCAAGACGTGCTCCACTATGCCGATGTTTGAGGCGTATTTCCAATTTCAATAGCTTCGAAGTTTCGTTTGATAAAACAACAGTACAATTTAGATATTAGGATTTTTGCAGATCTTTTGTTATTTCGTTGCAAGTTAATTAGAAAAATGGTTAAAATAAGAGTAAAATAAATCAGTATAAGAACATCTTAATAAAGACACAAAAAATGATCACTAAAAAAACACGGTCAACTCTGAAAAAATGAAAACGAATAATAAGAAAATGACGGCACTTAATATGAAGCCCAAAATGGCCAAGCGTCTAACACCACATTGAATGCTATCTCACACAGAAAATTCCTGCTAACTCCTGTGGCTGGTAAACCCTGTTTAGGGTATTCGGATTCCGATCATACTGTCGCACTTGACGAGTGCAAACTGCACAAAACTTGCCATGGAATGTATGTGTGATGTGAATGAATGCAAATGAGTATATTTGCAAGAACGCTTGTTTAATCTATCTACATGTGTCTCGGTACATGGTATTGAACACGTTGGTCCTAACAACCTCAATTAACACTGGCATGCAACAACAACTTGTTTGCCATTATTCTACTATTTCAAGCGCAACAGGATCCAGATCATGCAGGCCTTATCTGATGAGTGCAAACAAAACGAATATGGTCGTGCATTTGAGATATAGAATTTCATGCAAATGTGGATATGGTGATTATTCACAAAGCAGGACTATCTTAAAATTCGCATTAATCATTTGCATTGGTATCATCTAATATGTTCTAAAATATATCTTATTGAAATGACATCATTTTTACCTCAAGACCGTGATGTCGTTTCGCCTTTTGCAACAGTGATGACAAACTTCGATTTGGAAACAGCGAATGGATTTCAAAAGCGAGTCATAGATTTATTCTACCAGTAACTACAAAGTCTAGAATTGCGAGACTTTCGTTTGTATAAAATGACATATTAATGAATGTTCAAGGAATTTATATACAGACGTTGCCCAGATATGACAAAATCGTATTATTGTTTATTTATGCGATTACTAAGTACACATTTAAATGTCTTTACCACATTTACTGGACTGGAACTGTAATATAGTCCGCAACTGCAATATATAGTATGTGACTAATAGAAATACGCTACACCAATATTTATCATGGAGCATTAGAATTTCCTGGCCATAATTTGATAAATCACATATGGTATGCTTGATAAATTCATAAATCTCACCCTGTAGTAAGGCAAACCATCTGTGCCCATGCAACTTTTGTACGCTTCTTCAATGGTATAAAGAACGATCTCTCGTGAACTGTCGGTAACTTTGAAGTAATGCTGCCTCCAGCTGTAAATTTGTCTAATTTCTGCGACCAAGCGATTCGGCCCTAGTTGTATAAACGCCTGTGGTAAATAATCAGACGTGCAACTGAAATAAAATGAACGGTTCATTCAATTTTAATCGCGATATATTTGACGAGAAATTAAGTTTAGATGATGCTTGAATAAATTAATTCTGGTTGTGTCTAAACCATATTAGATATGTTGGAAATTATTATAAGGTGATAAAATTTAGGAATTTCAAATACTGGTTCCTTTCTCGGACTCTTGCAAGTCGCACATGAACTTTCACACACACTAAACGAAACATCTTTCAGTATTGTGGTGCTCAAATCCCCATCCCTTACACACCACTACCGGTTTCAGACTGTTTGCCATCGTCAGGTGGAGACAGTAAGTACAGGTCCAATGCGCCTTGAAACATCTTTAAATCTATAGTAAAAAAATAAATTTTCAACAAATAACTAAAAATAAATATATATGCAAACTAAAGTTGAATAAGAAAGCCATTTAAGATAGGCTATAGGGTATTTGTGAGTGACTGTTTGGAACTTCCGAGTTTTGCGAAATAATTACGCAGAATGAGAAACATTGTGGAAAATTGAAGTAAGTTCGCGATGAGTGGTTTTGGATCAATTGTAGAACAGCATCCGGTACAAAATGAGTAAGGAGTTCCAAAACGTTCGCCGACGACAACCATCTCCCATAATAATTCGGATTTTGAAAGAACTGTATGAGATCAGTTCTAGCGAAAACCTTTGAGATGATGAAGAGAGGGAATACATCAGACGCTATCGAACGATATGCGATTGGTCGAAATTCGGTCAAACTAGCACACAGAGCTGAGGGCATGAGTTACCAATGGGATCGAAGAGACAACAGGTGCAGACGTGTCGAAGACGATAACAAGATTTACCTTCATAAGATGAGCGTGTCATGTGCGTGATATATACGTGTGACCAATATGGTTTCTCTTGAGTTGTGGAATGCGTGGTTGAACGTGATCGAAAGTGTGAATCAGGATACGATCGTCCAGTGTGCGTGAAAAGCGTAGTGTGAAAGCGGTAAATGTTGCATCGAGTTTTATCGAGGCCTGTTCTGACAAAGTTATAAACTTTCTAACGACAATTATGAGTTCTGACCCCGATCGACTTCTCAATAAACTTTCTACTATATCTCACCTTTAATGATGAACCAATATTTACACATTTTATTCTTAAAAAATTGAACTTCTCGGTGCTTAACACTCGAATTAATCTCGTAGAACGGTAATCCATTGTTGAGTTAATCCATTTAGTAGCCGAATAAATAAGATATTGTGATATCATGCCATGTATTGACCAGAAACTTGCTGCTACCGATAAATATTCATAATCGAAAACTTACTTAAGAAAATTCAAAGAATATATATATATATATTCTTTGAATTTTGTTGAATAAGTTTCCGATTATAAATATTCATTGGAAGCAGCAAGTTTCTGGTCAATACATGACATGATATATATATATATATATATATATTTGATTTACCATCCAAAGAAGCCGGACCAATAACTTTGGTTTACAACCCGTCATTACTCGGTGATGTAATTTACCCACCATCATTGACACGAACTCAAATTACCTGCTCAAATGAACCGTCTTTGCTGTCAACATCGACTGTCAAATTTTTGTATACCAATGCCCAATGCTTGACAAACAAACTACTCTAATTGACTGACATGATTGCTGTAACTAAGGGAGATTCAGTTCATCCAGAAAATTCCTTAAATGCTTTATTTCAACAGTTGCTAGAAGAAATGCTACTCTATAACCATATTTTCAACAATACCCGATTTCGTGGTACTGATACGCCGTCTATCTTGGACCTAATACTGACAAATGAAGAGCACATGATTGAAAGTCTTACTTATGAAGCTCCAGTAGGACTCAGTGACCACTTAGTTATTACGTTTGACTATATTTGTCAGGCAATCAGAACAAGTGACATCAACAAGGTGATTAGAAAAATTGACTTTCCACAACTTAAATCTACTCTTATGAACGCCACAGACCCTGGTTTTAAGTCCGACAACGTGCACGATCAGTGGCAGTGGATGAAAACCGAACTTAAATTTGCCGTTGAAATGCACTCTTATCTTGTTCCAAAGGTGCAAAAAATGGATATACATTTAAGCTGAGAAGCAGAACACGAAAATGTTTGACCTTGCGAAATGCTGCATGTCGAGCTCATCGACATAATACCACTGTTGAGATTTGGAGACATTCCGTTTGCTGAGAAATAAGGTGAACAAACTTGTTGTTGATGACAAACTGAATTATCAAAATCATTTACTCATCAAAACGGAATCCAACCCCAAAATTCTCTACCAGATCATAAATAACCGGTCAAGGGCGAAACCAGGAGTTGCTGCTTTCAAGACACGTGATGGAACAACAACCACAGCATCGCAATCTTCCGAAGTTCTAGCCCATTTCTTCTCCACTGTCTTCAGCCCACGAAACACCGTTACCTGTCCCTTATCTCTCGTCATCTCACCCGAAAACGTTTTACAACAACTAACTATTACCTCGGAGAGTGTCTTCCACACATTGCTAAATCTCAACACGAGGAAATCAACTGCAGCTGACGAAATTACCCTGTTGATTCTTAAAAACTGTGCTTATATTTTGTGTACGCCTCTCGCATACTTGTTTAACCTATCTTTAACAAAAAGTTTCGTTCACTGTGATTGGAAGAATGGCATCATTACCCCCATTCACAAAGGAGGAAACCGTTCCGAAGTATCCAACTATCGACCAGTTACACTATTACCGGTGATCTCTAAGTGATGGAGCGCCTCGTAGCAAACAGCGTCACAAAACATCTGAAAGACAATTGCTTGCTCGCAGTCGAACAACACGGCTTCAGAATTAGACATTCTTGCCGTTCAAACATTCTGCTCGCCCTCGATGACTGGACACAAGCTGTAGACAAACGTCTCACAGTTCACGCTTGTTATCTTGATATGTCAAAAGCATTTGATCGTGTCAACCACAGTCTGTTACTACAAAAGATGGAGCTATGTGGAATCAAGGGTTCATTACTAGCCTGGTTTGAGGATTATCTCCGCGACCGTGTCATTCGAGTAAGGGTTAATGGTGCTTTGTGATGACCTGTTGCAGTAACGAGTGGGGTGCCGCAGGGATCAGTGCTTGGACCAATTCTTTTCCTGATCTATGTAAACGACTCACCTAAACATGTTCGCTGCAAAATCTTGTTATTTGCGGATGACATCAAGCTGTCGACACAAGTACGCTCGCTGAAGATTGCAGACAACTTCAGTTGGACCTCGATGCCTTACAAGACTGGTCAGTTAGAAATGAACTACCTTTCAATGTCAGAAAATGAAAGGTATTGACTGTTGAAAGACTTTTCGAGTACTCCTACACCCTTGGTTCCCATATTCTCGAAAGCACTGACAAGAAGGACTTGGGTGTGTGGGTGAGCAGCACTTTGAAGCCGTCACATAACGTCACAGCTCTCTATGAAAAGACGTCACGAGTACTGCTACTGCTAAAATGCGTGTTCGGGAGTTTCATTAAGCAAGCCGTTCATCGAATAATTAATACGTACTTGAGGCCAACCATGGAGTATGCGGTTAAGACTTGGTCACCCTGGCTACAGGAGGAGATCAGCCTCTTGCAGAGAATATATCATCGGACCACCAAGCTCGTACGCAGCCTAAAGCACAAACATTATGAAGATCGTATAGCAAGTCTCAATCTATTCGACTTTCGCTACCGCCGTCTTAGAGGTGATTTGATACTTATGTTCAATATACTGCATACCCCCAACCATCCCCTAAATCAACTATTCACGCGACTACCACTCAGAACCAGCCGGAGTCACGACTATACAGTACATATTCCCGACTCGAGAATAAACTGTCGAAGGTACTTTTATTCTGTACGTGTATGCTTTACCTGGATCTACCTACATTGTAATGTTGCACATTCCCCCAACTTGGATATATTCAAATCGAATTTGGACAATTTCATGTTGACCAATCCAAACTTTGAACCCATATATTTTACACCACAAAAGCTTTGAACTTTGAAACCAGTTTCTGTCCAATGGATTTTTTACTTGATTTCTGAACTGCTCAGTAAGCAAACAAATCCTGTTTTTTCTACCCATGTTATTCATAATTCCCATATTATTCTGTGGTTTTTGTCAAGCTATATGCTTTTTAGACCATTAAAATTGAATTAAAATTGAATTGAATATCGGTTAAATTAATACATCTGTAAATTTCTTAAATATAAACCATTTGTTACTCCGTTTCTACATATTAGGTGGATAAATTACCTTCACTGATTTACCTTAAACAGGGCCAGCAGTTCGATTTTTTTTTAACATTGAACAGCCTCATCAATTCCACACCGCTTACGTCTTTCACATTAATTGCATTTGACTTTTTGCCTGCATACGATACCGTCTGGTTTGAATCTGTTCAGGGAAATAATATGAAAACGGTACGATGTGTAAAAAGTTGCATTATTTAAGTCATTGTTACACGTAAACATTCACTTTTATCGGTGTCAATTTGTCAATTTTAAAATCCAAAATACATATAGAATGAAGTGGGATAGCTAATTTCACAAATCTACAAAAACACTAAAGTTTGTTTAGCGTTGAACGGACGCGAATCTATGTTCTCCCAATAAGAGACTATTTGAAATGATGTAAATGTGAAATGTGGGGTTTGCGTGATGGAAATGCATGCAAACGAGCTATTATGTTGATGGGTTTAAACCCTAACTTGCATGAGTGTGAACTCATGTGATTGAACTGGTTGGTCAAACCAACCTTATCGAACAGTGGCATAACTTGGCGCAACCTGTATAGATGTTTACTGTTTTTTAAGAAATTTAAAAACAATCAGAAATTGAACTATATTCTATTAAAATTGCGACAAATCGCAGCTGCCTGAAATTAAACTCATCTTTTTCATTGTAATTCTCCAAATATTCAATTTCGAGTTGTGACATATTAAGAGGACGATCAAAATCTTTTCCGTTCATTAATTTACTTCACAGATGACAGAGTAACTAGGCAGGAATTCTCACTAACGTATTGAAAATATTGAGACATGAAGTGAACTAGGCATGAATGTCAATTATAAACTGTTCGAATATTTGTTCGACAACAACCTCCGGTACAACACACTAACAGAAAGCGTTGAAACGTCCGAAGTAAGCAATCGTAATTCCGTGAGAATTATTGTTTTGGGAGGAGCACATGAGAAGGAATGAAATGACCATGTTTGAATCAAGTACGCAAAGTGCTATCGAACAATTCAGAGTTCCTTAATATCTGTTCGAAGAACTCAAAGTTATGAGGGCTCGGAGGATACCAGGAATCATGAACTCGCCAGATCAAATCGATAACCGTCGCATACATTTGAAGTGTCAGCTATTTAATTGATTCGCTTATAAGTGGACTGTTTACCTGTTAATATCACAAACAAAAAAACAACATTTTAATTGTTGTTTTTTTGTCCAAAGCAATAAACATTACTTGGAAGCAGAAGAATAAGGAGATAGCCAAACTTTTAAACGCGATTCAGATGAGTTAGTGTAAAAAATTGCCGTATTTGCATGGATTAACATCACACCTCACAATCGGTTTTATGGAGTTTGCACATGTGTTTAATCACAGTGCACATACACATGTAAATTCAGTTAAATATTGAAGCTTCTATATTTTAATGTAAATTCATCATAAAATCCTCAGTTACTATTACTTGCAAATATAATTATAAGCCTGTCAAACTTTAGTACGTATCTCATTCATATGTTGATAATAATGTAGCCATTTTCTGTGGTAAGGGATCGGGAAAAATGTTGAATTCGGTTTGAACAAATCAAACCTCATGGCCCTGCGTCACTTAAAAATGATATAAATGAGGAAGTCTTGTTGCCAGAGAAAGAAATGCTTTATTGAAGCTGTCATTTAAATGTCATACAATATTATTTTGTTTTTTTCTCATGACGCGGACAATTTCGGAATTGTTACTTTACCGCTTTGGTTTACAATCGGTGCAAACCGTGCATGAAATCATATCGTATAACTTTACTTTCAAGTATGTATATATCGAAAATCTTGAAAACCTTTGTGAATTTGTGGTTCAGTCATTCATATTATTTCAAGCTTTTATTAGCATGTACGATTGATTATTCCGTAGTTGGCTTCGTGTACTTAATAACGATATTTGTTGTGCAACTGAAGAATATTTAATGAATACTCGTATAACCAAAGTAATGTGTTGCTCACATCCCCACACCTTACACACAACTTAAATCAGGTTCAGTGAGCCTTGAAACAGTGGTAAAGTGGTAAACAATGTTATAGTTGTATGCTAACTGTTACATAGGTTTCGTACAACGAACCACGATGTTCAGACACAGAATCACAAAGTGATTCTTGGTCAAGAACTCAAGGCGCTTATGGATAACCAAAGTGATGTGTTGCTCACATCCCCATCCCTTACCATTCATCCACTGTTTCAAGGCTCACCGTACCTAATCTTACTGTCTCCACCTGAAGAAGGCAAGCAGCCAGAAATCCGTAGTGGAGTGTAATTTCCGGGGATGTGACCATCACATCACTTTGCTCATCCACGAGCGCCTTGTTTGCTTGACCAAGAATTACTTCGTGATTTGGTGTCTAAACATCGTGGTTCGTTGTACTAACCCTATGTAACAGTTGGCATCCAAGTATAACTTTGACTACTCGTATACTTATGCGGAAAAGTAGTCACATGAATAATATATTGCTAGCTTAAAAATGACAATTGGATGGTGCTTTTTGGAGGTAATCTACATCCGAATCGCGCTGGAACGCATGGCATTAGAAATACTCTGATTTTATACTGAATGCCCGCGTAAAATATTAATATTGCGATCGATAGCTCAGTCGAAATCGTTTGTAATAAAAAACTAATGTTAGTAGTTTAGCGGCTTACACAGTAGTATGCCAGATATCAGAAAATAATATCAATGATAGCATTACAAATGTTCTCAAAAACATTTTTCGAATGTTACATGTTGAACGTGAAGCATTAGTTTGTTTAGTTCAATGTTTCACCATAAGTATGACCAAACGATGGAAATGAATGCAACCATGTATTTTCACACTTTAGCTTATTTATTATATATTGTTAAATAATTTATTGGCTTCTTCCACAATAGAAAGCTTTTTAATTTAAAAAATATTATGATTTCTGTTGGATTCTGATGATTGCTGTAGAAATAATTTGCGAACAGACTTATTTTAAACATAGATCAAGTTTGGAGCTGCACATTCCGTTCGTTCTCACCTTTGGATACCAGAAATAGGACATTATCATTCGTGTCTTTACAACCGTATTCGTATCGCACTTCTCGAAAGCGATTCACTGAAACAGGATGAATAATGAAACATAACCTTTTATAGAACGGAAATAGAATGGAGTCTGAATGAGCTTGTGATCGTATTTATTGAAATCGAACTGGCAGATTGTCGTGTGAATTAAATGCTGGTGATGTGAGCACCATAATAGTTTATTCAACTTGTGAGCTTCTTCAATGAGTGGCCAAAGATCAATTTCTGATTCTTTATGTGAACAGCGGGGTTTGCCTACGAATCACAATTCCAGTAGCATTGAAATGCTACATTGTTTGTCACTGCTCCACTGTTTCAATGATCACTGAATCCAATCTTACTGACTCCACATGATTAGGGCAAAGAGATTGAAGCCTTTTATGTAGTGTAAACGTTGGAGATGTCAACTACGCAATACGTTGTACATTGTTAAATTACTTTATTGACCTATAACTGAACACTTCTTCAATTAGATTTAACAAGTTATTTGTCAACATCGATCGCACTGTTACCGGCAAACAAACAACATTTTAGCGTCTCTGGATCGGATAACGAAATGATTTTCCAATCAAAAACAGCATCAATTACCAGTAAATCTGTTTGTTGGCAATTGAACCGGATAATTGAAAGCTAATTGACGGTTCTCCCATGCACAATGTTTTTATTTGCGTTTAATTAATTATTTGTTTTCGAGACATCCAAGCGAATTAGCAAGGTTATCAAACTTCTAGAACATCTTTGTTAGGTCAAGTGTTCTTCAGAAGTGCTTCAATCTTCAAATTACAATGAGGAAATAATTTAATATTTGCAAGAAAATATGGTTTTTCATTTCCTGGAAACCTAAATCTTCAAATCGACATTATTAAATAAACATTTATACAGACAAAGTGTACCTACTATTATCTCGCTTATCATGGCAAACTCCGGTGAGACGTGTAAGTTTTCATGTAAAACGCACATTGAAAATAACATGATTCGCTGATCATGTGACTCCCGAATTTGTCACGTTTGACATTAATTGAAATACGTTTAATCATTGTGGCGTAGAATAAATTTAATCGATCGAAATATGTGTGCACGCAATGATATTGTAATGAAAAATCTTTGAAATCGCTTAGCTACAGTCATCCTCGCAATTGTGTTTCTTTTTTGCAATCTGGATGCATAGGATACATTTTAATGTTTTCTGATGTAATTCGATAAAATAGGCTGAGCACAAAAGATATTATTCATTCGAATTCTGACAGTAACGTCTTCCCAGTTGTTTATGATCATCTTACTATCTCCGCTTGAACATAAACCATCGCTGTACAATTCGGTCGTTTAAATGATTTTCAAGCGCTTGACAAGTAATCACTTTGTTATTCGGAATTTTTGCTGTGTGCTTCGTGTTAGATTCCAATTTAAACCATGCTTCAAATTTTGGCTTTTTATCCAAAGAAACAAATACATCAAACTTGCCATCATAGTGCTTCATATTTTTGTAGATATAAATTATGTACATTTTCTCCAGAAGCTCGTAGGTTCTTCCAAGCGTTTCATTGAATAGAGGATTCTTGTCACCTAGGGGTAGGTAAACACAAAAGTCACACAATCTATATTAATTTTTGTTTTAAGAAAAGAAAATTGATTGTGAGTTGTCGTAAATAAAGTAAAATCAATCAGTTGAACTTTCGCTGATCTCTCTTGCATATGTAAACGAAGTTAATCAGGTTTGCATCCGGTCGTTTCCATGGTTTGAATTGGTTAATTTCAATCCGATGCGTTGCTCGTTTATTTAAAGTTTGGCTGTGCCAATCGGACGGACATTTACGGCTTTCTCAATGTTTTAGTGTTTACTGAATCTTGCAATAATCATGATGTAGTAAAGAGCAAGAAACTGGTTGCGGAATGTAAATGTACCAGAAACGATTAATACAAATCAATTGGTATTTCATCGCAAAATGGTTGACCGTCTTCGCAACCAAACACATGAGAATCGACTCTTGCATCTTGATTTCGACACAGACGGGTTCGATTGGATCTAATCCTTACATATAAAATAATGAAATCAGAGATACATTCTATGAGACATTTTTTTACCTTCGGTCAAGCCATACCACATGTGCTCACCCACTGGCATTTGATATTCCACATTTTCACCGAAACTGCTAGCGGTTCTTCTATCCGGTGCGCGTTTGTTTATTATGGAACTCACTACCGTCAGATGTAGTACAATCATCTAGTGAAAGGATTTTCATGAACAAAGTGGATATATTTTGCGTAGTAATTCCACCTTACATCCCCTTTATATAACTTAATTAATCAACTCCACACGGCATTTATCCTAACGAACACGAGATTTTTCAAACTACAAAACCGTCGATCTTCGCAGTGTTTCAATTTGTGTATAAATTTATTTCCGGTATATGAATAATCTGTGGCGTTGTACAGCAGCGAACGTCTTGTACCATAAATTCTTGAATCTTGAATCCTAACGAGATTAGGCATATTAAATCAATAGATCTCCATTCAGTTTGGAGAAAAAGTGTTTGTTAGAACTTATTGAAGGCGAATTTCGCTTTGCAAGTAAATTAGATGGTCTGGTCAGTCACCGTATTTATATCTTTTATTCAATGAATGAAGACCAGTAGCGCCTGATTGATTTTCTTTTTGCGATTTGCGCTTCCGTCGCATCTGTGTTTGTGTGACAATATTTGTCAAATTGCACTATATTCAACTGTTCTAGACGGGGAGTAAATTATATTGAGTAGTTATCGGCTAGAGGCTTTGAAAGTGCTGTTTACGAGAAACGATTAAAAATTTCTTTTGCAACTGTAGATAAGATATCCGGTACGTTGAGGGCCACTAATTTCCGAAGTGAAAACTTCTCGATAATATTTGAATTTCTAAGTCAAAGGAAGAAATGCAATTCAAAAATTAGAAGAGCTATGGTACAAGCCAATTACTTCTAGCCCATTCGATCAGAAAGCTGTTGAAGTATACGTACAGTTGTAAGTGATTTACTCAGGGAACATAATTCTTAATTTCATATTCCAACTTAACGAATCAGCAACAAATCCATGGCGTTAGTTCAAGTGATTTAGTCCAGACATTTATACAAGCGAATCCTTGGAGGACGCCGATAGTATCAGTTTGGGCATTTCTCATCTAATCTACACAAATTCAGCCAGGATGGAAACATCCCGGCAAATTTAAAAAAATGAAACCAATAAGAAGGCAAACGAACAAGAGGACTCTAGATTAAATATTGTCGTTACAACGCTCGGAGAATTATTATAAATAAAATTCCGGCCTGGATGCATCCGAAATCTCATCAGAATATCTAACTATTTTACCAAACTTGCTAGTGGCATAAATACAATTGGTAGCTTAAAGCTAAGGTATGTTAATTAGAAATGAATAGATAGTCGTGTATATTAATACTGTGGGATTATTGACTTTCCTTAGAAAAAATGTCGAGATTTTCAACATTGAACCGTACTACATACCTGTTTCTTTTGGGTTACTTATCCTTCGAAATCTATCGATCAAAATAGTAAAAATAACAGCGGTAGAAGACAATTTTATGTTTGCTGTTTTTGTGTAAGAATTTAATTTTACTCAGGTATGCTATTTAGAATCTGTACTCTCACTTATGTTTACATCATTTTTTCGGATATACAAACCCTCTTACACGTCGGTCATCACACAAATTCGTTATCAACGATGATAATCTTCAGACACAGGGTTGTTTGATGTTGAAATTAAATCGAAAGTCAACAGGGCATTATTTCAACATAAAAACTTACAAGTATAGGTGGATGATTTGTCCGGTTCAATTGTTTGTGTTGAAGATTGTTTAGCTCCACCATACGCTGTCGAGAATAAACACGAATACATCGCTTCAGTGTCTTGATCTATTTGTTAAATTTAATTAAATTACAAGACCGATATAATAATTAGTATATTTTTCCAAAGTTCAGAGCAAATATTAAATTTTCTGGCTACCCTCTAAATTTTTAAAAATGATTTGAAGAAACTAATGGGGATATCATTTTGTAAGATTCGCTCAGAGCGATTAGTTGACTAATATACTGGATTGATGCGTATTGTTGAGAATCGCGCGTTGTGTTTGAAGAAGAAAATATGGATTGCCGCAAAATGTACGTACTTCAGAAATAACCTATTGGTGGAGTAAATTTTACTACTAAAATAATGCAGCACATATCCTGTTTATGCTGTATTGAGCAAGCATGCGGATGATGGACAGTTAAAAGCGTTAACATTATTGCTGAGTAAGTCAAATGAACAATCAACTTGAATGAGCATACTCAAAACAATATTTTAGATTCTATAGAAACCATCCACACTTTATTTACTGTTGTTTCTGATAAGACTGAGAAAAAAATTATTCATTCTAGCGCTTCGTGGTGGGAAATCTTTGCAAAATAAATGCGCTGTATAACATCAGGTTTGTTAAATGGAATATGCATAGTTGGACGGGTCGTAAAATTGTGTATTGCTTTCTTAGATTTTTGTGTAAGAGTCAGGCGACGATAATTCACTCGGATTCACCAGTTTCTTTTTCTTCAGTAATTAAAATAATGTCTCAAAATAATTTGAAGAACATAGCTACTAGACATAAGGTACATAGCGTACAACTTTGCACCAAAAGGTCCTTGGTAGAATTCCACTGGGTTACACAATCTGGCATATGAAATTAAACAAGAATCTTAGAATATCAAAGTGCGAAATGGCCATCAAAATTAATTGAGAAACTAATGTCCGCCATTCTGTACATTAGGTGAATTCATGCAATTTACAACGTTGCTTGCTGAAACCTGGGTGTAATCACCTGACCTATGGATAGAAGGCCTGAATGAAATTTCGGGTAATCTCCTTCCGTCGATGTTGACCATGAATACACATCATGAGCACATAGGGTGCCATGCTCCACAACTTTTCTAATGAATAAACAGTTCGTTCTGGTAGGAATAATCTCTACCACGGTGCTGACATCTATAAACAGTGCTCAGACAAACGATGTAAATCGAACACTGACGGCATGATCTAGGATTAACAGATTAGGGTATTATCTACTTCTTTATGGCTTTCAGTCGACGCTTTGAGCAGTACCTTAAAACTGATCGGTCAATAGCAAGTTTTTCACAACTGTTTGGGTCAATGTCAATAGTTTTCACATCTCATATGCAAACGTCTTTGTACCGCAACTGCGGTCTGCTTAATGGTCATCTGGCTGATTTCAACTCATCATAGAGTAGATATTTTGAAATGCGACCATATTTTATTCACAAAACAAAAAGCAGCTTGCGTAAGGGTCGCTGTCGTAGTAGAGTGAAACAACTCTGCGGACCATCCTTAGAAGCAATCTTAGCATTCGTCGATATGTCCATCAACGATATGTTCTCCGTAAATGAAGAACATTTAGATTCCGTTGGTGTCTCGCGTGGATGGTTGAGGCTTCACTGCCGTACAGTAAAGCATTTAGTACGCACGCGCTGTTTAACTTCACCTTTGTCTTCACAGACAACTTGCTCTGAATACGCCGTTCAATCTTCGTGTCTAGCACGAGGTTAGAACTAATGGTTGTGAAAAGATATGAAAAATGCTGTACTGGTTTAAGATGATATTGTTAGTAAGCACGCACTGTATACCGTCATCTTTGTCTTTGCAGTCAACTTGCGGTTACCTCAAACACCAGAATTTAATCGGGACAAAATGACAGCTGCTTTGCCAAACCGCTTATTAATTTCACTATCTAGCGTGAGGTTATCCGCAATGGTTGAACTAAGATATGTGAAATGATGTACTCGTTCAAGCTGACAGTTTCCACTAGTTATGATTGGAGGCGATAAAATCCCTTGACCAAGGACTTTGGTCTTGCTCATGCTGTTTACTAGCCCGAAGTCTTTGCATGCCGACGAAAAGCAGTCCATTAGCGACTGGATTTGTTCTTGTGAGTGAACAATAATGGCTGCATCGTCTGGCGACTTAGGAAAAAATCTGTCAAACAAGTCCTTCAAAAACGACTTCCTTTTCAGATAAATAAGTATTTCAGGCAAAATAAATTATGGTATCGGATAAAATAGACATCAAAGTATCATTTTCTGAAATACAACTCAAAACACATTTTTTGAAGAAAATACCATGCCGCTAGCCACCTCAAGCTTTCACAATAATGAACGCCGTCACCCTGGAGTGTGTCATTTTTAATTGTAGGAGGCAGTCTGTGATCTAGTAAAACACGGAATGTCCATGACACTTCATTAAAAAGCATTACTAATGCGCTATCAGATAATATTAGGCAAAATTACTATTCATCATGCGGCAAAATACGCATGGATATCGACTCTGCTTAAACGTAACAGTGGATCTCATGCCAGAGGTTGGAGTATTAGTTGAAAAGACGAAGGATTCCTCAGCATACTAAATATCATTTAGAATAGAGTTGCGTTCAAAAATACAATACATCGAAGATTTGAATCATATGTAGTAAAACTTTAAAGACTCGGGGCAGGAATTTACGTTTGCGAATTTGGCGGTGCTTTAAATTAATTTAATTCACATTTCATAAATGATTACTAATACGTGTACTCAATTAGAATGTTCTCGAGTTAGTTTAAAGTAATCTTTTTTTGCTGACTTAGAAGTGTCATTTGTGCGAACTTGTCTCTGACCACAAGAGATCAAGCAGAATGTGCATAATTCCGCGTGTTGCTTGTGTAGACTTCTTAACTCGCATAGACAATCCTACATACGTCTATAGCAATCGCTAATCCACCCTGTTCGAATAGATGTCAATCACATATTTACTCTGTGAAAATCCTTAGATCAATTCTACACATATTGGTGTTCTACAATATTTATCTTACTTGGTTTTGATGACACCTACTTTGACAAGAACAACACGTAAGCTGAGTTTATTGTAATATGACGAAATACGCCATTAAATATCTTGCATCATCTTTGCACTTCATGTATTCTTCAAATAAAGACAAAGAACATTATGTTTGCGAGGCCTAATTTTAACTTTTGAAAGATTTTAGCTCACTTTTGTCATGTATTGGCTTTTTCATGTCTTACAAAATTAACTACACAAGATCATGCATCTTTACGGATCGTAATGTATAAATATATTATCAATAGGCAACAATTAGTAACTGGATATTCATGGTTCAATGGCTTGATGCGTTCTTCGTTACTTTATTGTTATAAAAGTACAATCGTCAGGACTGTTTGATTGATTGAATTATCGTATGCTTAACATTGAATCGTTGAAACCTAGTTAATTTGTGTGAGTGATATTTTTTATGTATTGAATACATTTATATAAGTTACTAATATTAAAATGTATCAATATAATGACATATATATCCTCATTAAATCAAACCTGGCGGATACATCTGACCATCAGCAGACACCGGTTCCTGAGTTGGTGCTTTATTTTCGTCAGGTTTGATGGTTGCGTTCGGTTTGATATTATCGGATAAATATTCCGAAAAAAGTTTGGGTTGAATTGATTGAGGTAATCCAGGAGCTCGTCTATTTGCTGTGGATACCAAAATGTAATTTGAATTATTTTTACTACACTTAATATATTTTTGCGATTATATGTATAGGTTCTTTCCGAAAGATCAACTCAATGGTGAGTTGCAATTAAGAAGTCGACCATTGGGCAAACCGCACTTGCGGTACAAAGACGTTTGCAAAAGAGATATGAAAGCTGTTCGCATTGACCCTACAATTTGGGATGAACTTGTTCTTGACCCCTCATATTGGATGCATTGTGTAAAGCGTCGTCTGCAAGCTGAGAAGGAGGAGATACAGCTCTTGGCTGCAGAACGCAGATCACGCCGCCGGCGTGCAACTGATGCCTTACAACTGAGTTCTGTCCATCTTTGCAAGCGCTGCGGGAGAGATTATTCCTCCGAATTGGACTTATTAGTCATTCAAAAAGCTTTAGAACATGAAAATTCATGCGACTGTCCTGTATATCCATAGTTGAAATTGACCGAAGGAGGCCACCATGTATAGGTTCTTAAAGTTGAGGTTGCAATATGAAACTGGTTTGAATGGGTATTACATGCATATGATTTTGTTGTGTTATGAACAAGTATTCTCTACTCGTGTGATAAGGAGTTTTTATTTAGATTATCCCTTATTCTCACTTTCATTTTGCGAAATAGTACACAGTTGTAGATGAAGCTAAAACTGATGCGTGTTTGATATCTAATTCTATATCCTGGCTCACGGATGCATTCCCATTTCATTTATTAAAACATTTATCAGATACAAAATTGAGCTGTCGGCTACAAGTAACAAGTGCACTTCTAAGTGGTGAAAACTTGACGAGAATGTTTTTATCAAGGAGTTGATAGAGAAATTCATCTTTAATCATCAGCTGCTTTGTGGCCATCTCGTACCTTAGAACAATCTTCGGTAAATTGAAGAAGAAACTTATGGCGACGTGTAACCTCTCAGCACAGGGCAGCATGGACTTTTTCGTTCTGGAAGAAATGAGCAATCTTATTTGCACCAGTTCATTTGTCTCCTCATTTTTTTCGTTCTTATAATATAGCAGAGTAATGAAACTTAGTTAGCTGTTACCAATACCTGGTCGTGAACGCAAAAATAAGATTTCCATTTAAGAGTGGTCATGACGAATATCTCCCGAAAATCGCTCATTGTTGTACCAAATTTATACTTCACAATCTAAAAAGCTGCCAATATCTAAAGCAAATGTTCTCAATAAAATTTTGTTACCAAATATCCTTTACCGCTTATTGTCATTGAAAGGCTTACCTCGGAAATAATCGCATTTGTCTGAATCTACTTTAACTTCAACATTTTGGTTCGCGGTTTCCCTGTCTATTACCGGCATTGCGTCCGATTTTTCTGATACAAATTCTGGGTAAAAATCCATTTGAATTGAACCGGGCAAGCGTGGTACTCCTTGTTTTTCTGATGTGAGATTGGGATCGATAAAATATAAACCACTGTTCTAATTGACATTAAGTTAGTTTAAGTATTAGCTTCCGGTATAACAACATCATATCAAATCTTTTATGTAGACATATACTGGTAACTTTGAAAAATATCCATTCTTCCAGTAACGTTTTAATAGCCTCATTAAAGAATGAAGTAATATTCTTCAATTCACATATAATCACACAAAAATCACTGGTCCATCGGATATATAAACTTTCAGTTGATGAGAGTCAATGTACGTGTTGTGAACATCAAAAGGTTGTGTCAAATATCTTCTGTTCTTACTCGCATAAGCTCGGGGACAGGAATATAGCTTTATCGGTTAGATCTCTTTAATAGGCATTGAGTTGGTTCATTTGCTTTATATTATTAAATAAATTAATTCAAATCGCTAAATTCAGTTTTCTGCATTTTATTGGCCTCCTCCTATTTATAAGGAGAAAATAGAATCAATGTTTCTTACTACTAACCTGTTAGTATGATACCTGTAATTTCCAAACGACTTGAGCGTTTTTTAAAGTAAGCAGTTACTTCCGATAAAACAGCATGGATTAAGACGCAATTATTCATGGTTATCTAATTTAATGTTAGCACGGCATGATTGAACACAATGGGTGGATAAATGGCAGATAGTTCAGGCCTGCTACCTCAATATCTCAAAATGATTTAATCGTGTTAACCACAACTTACAACTCTAAAAGCTTTAAGAGCTTGCCATCACCGGAAAGTTGTTGATTCGGCTAAATTACTAGATAGAAAATCGCACTGTCTAGATACGTTTTGATGGTGTATTATCAAAACCAATCGCAACAACTAGCGGAGTTCCCCAATGTTCAGTCTTTGGTCTGATCCTTGATCTTGTCTGCTACAACGAAAAACAATATAGGTTTACACGTCCTTAAAAAGTGCAATGGAGATAAAGCTTTGGGTGTTTGGATATGCTACAGCTGAAAATACTCACATTAAAACAATCAATGCATTTACATAACCTTCACGTGTCATCAATTTACGCAAACGAGTAGCTGAGTATATTTTCATTAATTATACTCCGACAGATCATAAATATATCACTCAGATCAATCTTGGAATACGCTGTGCAGTCATGGACTCTGAGGGGCAAGAGATTTCTAGAACTTTTATGGTGAATCTATCTACACAACTAAACTAGCTTTTATCATCCAAGACTAGTCTTACGAAGAATGGATAGCGCAGATTTTCAAGTCAATTACGAATACATTACGAATACATTCCTTGGTACTAAAGTTAGCCGTCATTTATGGCGTGCGCTTAAGTAAATTTGCGGAAAAGATAATGAAAGATTTCCACCTATTTCCTTGAATGAATATTTCGTGCCCCAAATGGATGATATTGACAGTCAACAGAGCTTAATTTTAACCCCATTTGCTTCCAATTGATTATTCACCAAGGTCTGTTGTGCACTTTCGGCTGTTTCATGTTCGAAGTCTGCATGACCAAAGAAACTCTCACCCATTATATTAAACGAATGCGCTGGTGCACTTTCAGCACCTATCGCATCCATTTTCAATCGGTGCATAAAAACAGCAAGTATGCCTGACTGTTGGAATTCTATCTGTATAACCCCGATTCTTAAGAAAAATCCTGTAAATACAAGACGTACGACACCGTTGAATAAAGTACTTTAAAGCATTGTGTTACGGCAAATGGCTTCCTGCTGATGATACATGATTCGTATCAGTTTACCTACCGTGAAAGTTGTTTAAAAGTCGATGCTTTCACTTTGCTTATGGATAATATTCAACGTTCTCAGACAAGTTAACCAAAAGCTGTACAACTTTGTTTTCTGGATTATACCAATACGTTAACAGTGTTGAACAAAGTTCTTTATTCCAATACCTATCTGAATGTAATGGTTGATGAAACATTCCTCATTGGAAAATCAATATTTTGTGCTTTTGACACAGATTAGTTGCAGGTTAGCATTTTTCGATCTGGTCAATCAGATATTACAAAATATAGATAGAGAAGTATAAAAGCTCATTTGCATGCATCTGCATCACATACACACCAGATGAGATGAGATTAGGTTTATGGGATGCACCACACACGATGTTGAAAGATAACGTAACTCTAAATGCTCATTTGCATGATTTTTATCTCGTAACTCCTTTTTGTTAACAGTTGCAAGCAAGATATGTCAAGTGATATATCGACACAAGGCTGCAGTTTCCACGGTAAAAGTGGAAGGATATTGAAACTTTATAATTTGAAAATAAGTCTTAATTAAAGTGTTTTTCATCAGGAAGTATTTGCTTGCTGATGAAAAGAAGTCCATTATTCACTGTGACTCTAACACTTCTATAATGTGTGATTGTGCAATATGTTACTATTGAGAACACAATGTCGAACCGAAATTGATTTGTAAACGGTACTAAGCTGCATGCGGAAACGTACTGGATTGTCACTGACATTTACTCTCATAGTTTTCGAGAGCTAGGCAACCTGATAGTATCCTTGCTCCTGCGCGGTCTAAGATTTTGCGGGATATTATCTGCGTCCAGACTTGCGATTCCAAAAAGACACAGATTCATCTAATTTCTGGTCTGTTTTTAAAATGTGTTTAGCTGGACATGAATACTGAATCAGTTATTATAATCACAGGAATTTTTAGATAGATATATCATTCTTTACAGCTTTCTAAAATCCTAGCGCTGTATATGTTTATCTCATATTAAGGCCTCTTACATTGTTACTAGAGGCACACTTTGTTATGCATTTGGAATCGGTTTTATCGTTGAGATTTAATAAGTGTTATCAAAACAGAATTACCACTGTTAGGTATTACTCAGCCTATTGGTTAAGTTATTGATATAAAGCATGAAAGGTTGAGCGTATTGAACATTCTATGTTCTGGGTGACGATTTATGTATTCATTTTCATCCGCGTTGGAAGGTACATCCACGCTAAACCTAAGTGACTAAAAGACTCAAACAAAGTTAACCTCGCTTTTATCTCAAATATATCCCAATAATTTGGCCTCTGCATCATATTTTTTATTATTTACAGTGTAGACGTTTTTAAATTTCACTCGTAACTTTGAACAGAGCAATCTTTGTATAAAACGTTTTCTCACTTCCAATAAGATCACAATTATTATTTATTTTTATCATATGGTGTATTAAAACTACTTGTTTTCAAAAAACATTCAGAAATTTAATACTTATTTTATTGTGAATTGTCAAAAATGTAATTTTGTTATGTATTAAATGCATCATTCTAAAGAGGAGTGTTCCGATTTCCCATTTATAGAGAATCGTTGTCGATCGCATCTTCGCAGCAAGTCCCTCTGTTTCTCGTCTTTTTATCTCATATTTATGATATTATTGTGATACCGATCAAAACATTTGGGAATTTTATTGTAATATATAAATATATTTAAGATCATAATACATCATGTTGGAACGTGCAATGATCATTTATTATCAGTTTTGTGCACAATCAACTAGTCCTGGGTGATAGGACATTTATCATAATAGCACATGCCAAAAAATGATAAGTTTTCTACATAAAATCACAGAGCAAAAGAAGACTTACTCTTTTCTTCAGCAATTCTAGCCGTTTTTTTAAAGGGTTGAAACATTGCGGTTACAATCGCTTGCACTCAAAATTTCTATTTGATTAACACGTAAGTATTCGAAAATTATGATAATCTTATTTTGAATAGCGATTCTGAAAAATACAAAAAACCTTTACAACAACGACAACAATACAATAAACCAGTAATTATCAAAAAAAGACGTAATAATGCATTTCTAGATACGTCATTATCTTCACCTCACTAGATATTGTTTTATCTGTGATAAAAACATATCGCGTCAGCCAGTGAAATTTTATCAACCTACGTTGATTTAGACTTGAAGATGAGGAATTGCAATCTTGTTTCTGTTAAATAGGCCGCATAAACACAACACAGCGTTGTTGCCTAATCGTTTCTTTGTCAAGCGAAACCGCTAGCCTAAATCAACAAAAGTGCGCCTCATAATGGAATGCGCCGATCGAATATCAATTTTACGATTATTTCCGGAGCATCATGTATGGTTTTGTCATTCAATAACAGAGTCTAGGATGAACGTTGGCGCTAAATTCAACTTTATAGATGGTGCATGTTTAGAGGATAAATGCTATATTCTGGAGACATCATTCAGTATTACGGATTCGCAAGTACGGCAGAAAAATTCTCAACCATTTTATTTACAAACGGTGGTGAAGCAATGCTCTCTGTTATTACCATGTCTTTCAACCTTTGTTGTCAACCGGTTTATGAACCAGATAATAATGTACTATTTAAATGTTTATGTTTCGACGTATCGCAGGTTACCTTACTTCCACATTCATTGAGTATGTTGTTCATTTCAGTAACAATGGCAAAACTTCACGAGTCTCTTAGAAAACAATATTAGCTCCGTTGCTAACGTAAACACAGAGATAAATGCACCAAATTCATATCATATATTTATTTCGTTACATCATGGTTCCAACAATTTGGTTCTAAGAACTGCCCAATTTAATATTACTCAGACTACATCTACTTTGGTTTCTGTATGTTATTCAATGTTCGCGCAAAAAATAAGGTAGATTTCAGAATAGATTGTGTTCATTTTGCGTTTTTAGAAATTAAATGCAACCTTTAACGCAGGCCCAAGAACAGTCTTTCATTGATATGATAATAGGTGTGTAATTCACATAATACCAATTCTGGACGTCCTTGACTATTTGTTTCTATGGTTATTATTCGGTTTCCGGTATAATGACATTCACATTCGCTCATCTTTGAGAGCTCTTTAATTAATTATCCGCGCTGTTTTTACGCAAAACGTTATTATTTGACCACGTTACCACAAATGCGGACTCAACACGCTCCAAACTATATTTTCATCATAAACCTGACATTAATTGGCGCTGATAAAAAAATCTTCGAGTAAATAGCTTGTCCTTAAATGTGAATGATTATGTAGACATCCCGAAACTGTGTACTTCCCATGGCTTCTGAATAGCATGAATGAATAAACATCATTATGTTTCTCACCTTTGATTTACTTGATTGAGACGGTCTGATTAGTGCCACTGATAGAACAGGCTAATCGCCACATCATGTTAGCATCAGAGAGGTAAGTAATAATAATGCGAGTAGAAAACTACTTAGCAATAAATATTAGACAATAAATATTAGACATCTATCTAGACTTCAGCGAGGCTTTCGATTCTAAAAATCACCGCTTTCTAGAGATTGAGCTAGCAGCAAAAGACATACGCGGAAGTCTACAAGCTTGGATAAAAACCTTCCTTACAGTTAGGACATTCCGAG